>JAQMYJ010000015.1:19330925-19351188 GCA_030014305.1 Clarias laeviceps | reverse complement strand
CAGAGAAACAGCCCCAAAGCATAATGTTTCCACCTCCGTGCTTGACTGTAGGGACTGTGGTGTTCTTAGTGTCATAGAACATAAACAAACAAATTATAAAAGCATTGATAATAAAGTATGTTTTTGGAACTTTTATACTTTTTGTATAACTGCAATGTCACACTCAAGGTTGTGCTGGATATCATCACTTCTGTGGTGCTCCCTCATGCTTATGGCCACAACACAGCTGTGCTGATATCCAGCACAACAGCACTCTCTCATATGTGATATTGCTTAAATAACAAAGAGCAAAATTTTCAAGAAACCTGTCTTAAATAATAATATACAGAATGGTATGAAATGTAGGCTTGGGCTAATTTTGAATTTTTGATTGTGTAAAGCTTCTTTGCGACAATGGCAATTGTTAAAAGCACTATACAAATAAAATTGAATTGAATTGAATTAATACAGTCTCTTGTTGGAAGTCATAATCCAACATAATAAACATGAATGACATGGATTAATATAATAATAAATATATTTTAAATGTCTTCTTACATGAAGAAAGCCATACTTTTCTGTAAAGTTTAAATGAAAGACATATAGCATGATTACATACTAGAAACACTTAATGTATACGAGGGTGAGTGAAAAATTATATGCACTCCAGTTAAATTAAAACTTCAGTTGGCCGCACTTATCAATCTTAGCAGCACTTTCCGTACAAGGCTACTGTCTCCCCAGTCACTGCTGTGCAGGTGTAAACATGTTACATCAGTTCATTTGTAACTGCGAAAAATGGATGCGCCACTTGTGATTTGCACAAAAGAAGAGCAGCATGCAATGATTTTTTTTCCTTTTTTTTGTGGTTGAGTTCTCTAAAGAAGTTGAAAGTTTCTTAAAGAGAATCATTACTGGTGATGACACACAGATTCATCACCACAAGCTTGAGAGTAAACGGCAGATTATGGAACAGAAACATCCTCAATCACAGACCCAGATCAAATTTGGGAAATTGATGCTTACTTTTTTCTGGGATTCATAAGGGCCAGTATTGGAACCTTATCACTTGCTCGTTCCAGTAAGATGCTAAATGTAGAGGATTGCTATCCAAGGATGATGCGATCTTGCATGACGATGCACGTCCACCTACTTCTGCCCACACTGTAGACACTCTGCAAAAACATTGTTTTGAGGGATTAAAGCATCCACTCTATAGTCTTAATATTGTCAGTCATACTTTTACCTGTTTGATCTCCTGAAAGCAGCTCTACGAGGACAAAGATTCACTTCTGATGAAGAAGTGAAGACAGCGGTGCATTCGTGGTTTTGAGGGAAAACACAAGCTTGGTGGCAGATGGACCAAGTGTATTGAAAAGCAAGGAGATTATATAAAAAAATTATGTATTTGTCTTTTCTAAATGTTAATTAAAATAAATTCTACAACCAGGATGCAGACTCGCTTTCATACATCATAAATCATATTGGCTATGTGATTCAGTGAGTGTGTCCAGTGTGTATACGTTATACATTTATGCCTGTCTTGGGGTTTACTGTATGCTATCAGGCTTGTAATACTAACACCGACCTCCTGATAGGTAGTAGATTCAATACTTCGATACACATGATTTTTAGTCCGTCCAAACTTGCTGCTATTTTAAACCTGTCTAGTAGCCTATACACTTGACCATATATAATCATATACTGTATAATCGAATCATGCCTGTCATACATGGAATGTTCCAAAGGTCAAAGAAAGGTCATATTTAAGAAGGTCAAAGGGAATGTGTACCACTGTCTATGCTCCGTTAGCTGTTGAAATTAGACAGGCGCTACCTCATGAATCAGGTTGCACACCGCTTATAATCACTTTTGTGTGACAAAAAACTAATTGAACTCAAGCTGTTTTGTGTACACGGGTATGACAAGAGCTAATGGGATAATTTGAAATACAAACGAGTCTTCACTTTCTCTTCATTAATTACCACTAATTATATGAACATGCGCGCACACACACACACACACACACACACACACACACACAAATATACGCGCACACTTTTGTTGAAGCAACCACATCTGTATTTGTATTTGAGTTTCGAGTTTTATCCATACATCAGTCTACTAAGTGTGACCTTCAGCCTGTTATCAGTGTTTGTAGTCTCCGTCCTACTTCAAGTTCACTGTTTACTGTCCTTCTTAGCTCAAGTTCACTTTGAACAATGTTTTTCGTTCCATGCGCGAGCCCAATCACACTGATTAATTAAGTAAGCAGAAGTGTCTACAATTGTCTGCAATCACCGGTCTATCGTTTAAGGAGAACTTGTTTGTTCAGCCAAGATTTTGGAACCTCATACTGTGTGACAAGTAATAATATTAAAATTAGACTGAGATTGCATAGTCTATAAAGCAAGATCTTGAATGTTATTCATCTGTTTAATTAGCTACTTATACTGTACATTTGTGATTATTAACACAAGCACAGTCATCTCTTTTTATAGCAGCAAGCCATGTAATTTATTTATTTATGAATTAGGATTTTTCCTACATTCTCACTTAATTTTAGTCCTAGAAAACTCCCACCCATCACTGTTGCATTCTCCCATCAAGGCTACAGCCACCAACCAGGAAAGGTAAAAAGTATCACATATTTCCTTTAAGATAGATGATGCCAACCAACCACATATTTTCAAAAAGCTTGCTCACGCACCGCTGGGAGTGGCATAACATACTCGGAGGATAGCGTTATTCGTTCAGAGCACCTTCAATGCACCTTGTGATAGGATCTACAAATCTCTGGAACTGGAATTATGTTGGAAGTACATCATTCTCCCAAAAGATATTCCTTCTGTTGGTGTTTTATTGATGATGTTGTAGAAAGCTGTCTACAGTACATGATGGGTGCCGGATCATCCTGGATGAGATCATTCCCATCAGGATAGAAACGTTTTATTATAAGATTAGTCAGAAAAAATGTTGAGGTGCAGTGACAGTTTTCTGTAAGGACATAAGTGGGCCCAAATCACAGCAGAAAAATAATGCCACAGCATACAGTAACAGACCTACCGGATCTCTTCCCTGTAGGGGTTCAGGGCCTGCACCATGTTTTTGGTGTTACGCCACATTTGCATTCGCCCACATGTCGAAAAATATGGCGAAGGATGACTCATCTGTCCACATCACTTTTTCCGAGTCCTTGTAGATCGGAGCCTGTGGAGTTTGCACCACTAGTCTTACAAATATGTGTTTGTAATTCAACCCTATCTACTTACCTACTGTCTGTAATAAATATTGTATTATTATTATTTTTACTACTGTTATTATTATTTTTTTTACTTTTCATTTCTATGCAATTAATTTTCAACTTTCAATGAATTTTCAACTTTCATTTAATTTTAGGATTTAAGATGGTTAAGTCCTAATTATTAGATGATATTTGATCATCATCAGGTGATCATGGTCTCATGGTTGACTCAATGTCTGCAATGTTGCCAGATCCAGTGGCTGCAAAACAAAACCGACTTATCACTCTTCCACCAGCTTGCTTGACAGTGGTTATGAGGTGTTTCTGCTGAAACGATATTTGGTTTTCCTCAAACATGGTGCTATGCATTAAGGCCAAACAACTCCCCCTTGGTCTCATCTGTCCATAGGTCCAAAGTTTCAGAAGTGTTGTGGTTTGTTCCGATGTAGTTTTGCAAACTTTAATTATGCTTCTGTCCTCTTTTTAGACAGAAGAGGCTTTTCCTAGCAATCCTTCCAAACAAACTGTATTTGTTCACTCTTCTTCTAATTGTGGTGTCATGTACTTTAACATTTAACATGCTCATTGAGGCCTGTAGGGTCTGAGATGTAGCTCTTGGGTTATTTTGTATTTCTGTAAGCATTGCATGGTCTGACCTTGGAGTGAATGTGGTGAGACATCCAATCCTGAGATGATTAGCAAGTCTGTTGGATGCTTTTCACTTGAGAATAATCTTCTTCACTGTAGAAAGTTGAACTCGAACTTGTTTGGAAATTGTTTTATTAAACTTTCCACATTGATGTGCAGCAACAATAGCTGTTCTAAGACCATTGCTTATTTCTTTTCCTCTTGTGGCTTTTATAGAGGTCTGGACACATGCTGATGATCAATTAATCAAGGGCTGATGATTAGCAGCAACTGGCTGCAACTTACTCTCTTTAATACTGCAGATGCAGTAAGGGGGTACAACGTCTTATCCAGAAGTTTTTTCTTTCCATTTTTGGCTTAATGTTTGTTCAAAAACCAGATAGATAGATAGATAGATAGATAGATATAATCAGATTTAAGTTTGCAATACAGGTGTTTTATAATTATATATAGGTTATATATACAGTAGTATCACTTTTAAGTTTTGAATCTACAAAGGTTTTTTACATGAACATTTGATAGGACACGTAGAGGATGATTTTCATGCAAAAGCATAAAAAACGCCAATCACATTGCTTCTTTCTATCAAGCACCATCAGTGAAGGGAAGATATTGTGCAGCACTTTTCTTTTATTTATTTATTTATTTATTTTGCTCAGTTCCGTTTGCAACACTTCTTGCTTCAATTGATTCAACTCGTTTTTTTTTTTTCAAAACTGTAAAAATGGAGTTCTCATTTTTCTGTCGAATTGGCCAATTACAAGTACTGCAAAAGACATAGCATAGAGATTCCCCAAATTTTCTTCACCAGAGAAAACAGCATTTTATTAGTAATACATCAGTATGTTATCATCTAAAATTGTTTTCCCCAGTACTGTGCTTTTTTTCTTCTTGAGAAGATATAGATAGTCAGGAATAACTATCGTAAAAAACAAAAAACCTCTTGATATAAAATGCATATACAGTATGTGAGATGTATTTGGTGAGTACAATAATGAAAAAAAAAACTTAAGGTCAAAATGTACACTTGTGTTGACTTTACCTGAGGATTCCCCACTATATATACAATTCCACCAGTAATTAAATATTACAGGTCTCATTGACTAAGGAGTTACAAAGTTCAATAGCAGAGACTACAGATATACATCATTTGTCATACAACACATGAAAAAGCAGCCCACGTCAAGTCATGGAGAACTGGCTACTGTCATTTTGACAGCCCACAAACATACGAATCAATAAATCTATGAAACATGCAGTTCACTGTCTGATTATTCCTAGGGTTTCATGCTGAAAGTGCACTGGATCTGAAAGAAAACACTGAATATTATTAACACATAGCGTGATGAGTCTCTGCTGAAAATGCTGTTTTTGTCAACACTGCAGCTCTTCTTGCTGATTTATCAGAAAGCCCGTATTTGCCAATGTGAATCAATAAATCAGGCCAATGTGTGTTTTATTGTCTGGTTATTATTAATACCTCAAGGTGCAATCATACAGACTACGAAACAAAAAGAAGAATTCACATAAAGCTCCTTAAACCTTCTTATTCAATAACCCAATAGGACTCCCTATGTATGTCAGAGTGTTTAATTGTTGTGTTTTTCTCCAGAGCCCGTCCTCCGGGAGTGAGCCCAGGCCTTCTGAGTTTAGTGCTACCTGATGCAACCGCTGCTCTGAATTGCACATAATGTCATGTCCTCCTCAGTTAGCAATTTGGCCATGGTTAGTTATGTAGTCACCCAGCATCAGCCAGTCCTGGCAGTGGTATGCAGAAATTAAAGGGTAAATGACCCACCAAAAAAAAAATAATAATAAAAATAAAATAAATAAATAAATGAAAATAAATAAATAAAATACAGCGGAAAGAACAAAAAAATTTGCTTTTGCCATCATTTAAAAAGTAGCCAATAATCAAGGGTTATTTTCACAGCCCAGTGAAATTGCATTTTAAAAACTCTGTTCATAATAATTAAATCTGTCCAGTAATACACATTCTTTTTGTCTTTGTTCTTCATTTGAGATTATTATTATTAGTAGTACAACAATAATAATAATAATAATAATAATAAAATATTTATTTATTTATTTAATCCCACAAATTTAATTTCCTGAAGTATGTGCCATTCCACCTTCACTGAAGACAGGTAGTCTATCTTAAAATTAAAACATTCCTGACCTGAGTGAAATGACAAAAAAGAGTGAGTGAGAAAAGAGAGCAAAGAGAGGGGAAGGGTTAAGAGAGGAAAGAGATTCCACATAAAACTCAGCAGGAGCGCAAAGAAAAACTGACATGTCCCCCCCCTCTCTCTCTCTTGCTCTCTCTATTTCTCTCTCTCTCTCTCTCTCTCTCTCTCTCTCGTTGTCTTTCTATCTTTTATTCAGGCAAATGGAATCTGAAGATTTGACCCTGTCAATCAGCCCTAGTGACAAGTTTAATCACGGAGTGCCCTCCACAAAATCATGGCTAAATAGGAATGCAAATAATAGAGCGCCAGGGCCTCTTATAAATGCTAATCAAGAGGACTAATCAAGTGACAGGTCCACAGATCCGGCTCTCTCGACGAGTCACTCAAACTTTTCTCTCGATTCTTTCTTGCTTTCATTCTTTGTGCTTCCAATTCAGGTCATATCTCTCATGTTTACAGGAGATCTGTTCTAAGTGTTCTCAAGTGCCATGGGGTTTGATTTCCTGAAGTCTCCATGAACTTGAGTTCTTTTAAATGTATGTAATATATACTTTTTTTTTTTTAGTAAAAGTGTGTTTTTTTTTCAACTTGGCTTTCCTTTTTAAAAGAAGAAAGAAAAGCATTTTCTAGTCCTGTAATGGCTATCTGATAAAGTTCCATTTTCCCCTCTCAGAGATGGAATGGCAGGCTATTTCACAACCATGTAAATGAAGCCATGCCAATCCATCGCTCTCTGATCTGCCATGAAAGCAAAGAGCTCTGTAAAGACTTTGAAATGTTGATTTAGGCCTGGTTTGAGGATGGCGAGTGTCTCCCTACTGCACCTTTAAAAATACAATTGATCTAAGTTTTATGTGTGCTTCAAAGTTGTGATGGTTGCATCTCTCTCTCTCTCTCTCTCTCTCTCTTTCCACCAATTGTCTAAGATGTCAAAGTTAAACGTGAAGTTCCGCACTGCCACGTCTGCATCAAAAGTCAGCCTTGATGGTTTGAAGTCCATAATAAAAAAAAGAGTGGGGCAAGTGCTTAGATTCTCACTGAAGACTACAGAACCCATGCTTTTTTTCTTACTTTCTTAGTTTTAACTTATTTATTTTTTTTATTCATTATTCTGTGCACATTTGCTTTGATCAGTTTCAGTCATTCAAGCTCAATTTTGATGTTACAGTACATTTGTATGTATCATACTATATTGAAATATACATTGTTAATTTAAATAAAATATTAATTGTACAATAAGTAATGATGCAAAATATGAATTCCATTCATTTATTGTGTGTCTTTTTATTTTTGCAAATCAAAGCTGTTTACATGGGTTTACTCCATATTTTTTTGGGACGATTCCTTGCAAAAACATGTCCCTGTCTAATACCCAGTGTAAATAGGTTACTGAAGATGAATGAACAAATGAATGAATGAATAAAAGGTTTGAGAATTAACTATTTTTATTGGTGTCATTACAACATTATTCCCAGTATTTCTGTGATAATCCAAAGTGGCTCCTTCTGGGTTGAATTATCAGTCAGAGTTACAGAAAATACTAGAATGTAAACATGGTCTTGAATCTTGAAAACCCTTGATGGCAAAGTCTATTTATCCCCCTCAAAATGATGGTTTACAATGAGGCTGCACTGCTCTCCATCATGGGAAATCCACATAACTTAGTCTGTCAATGCCAAAGGGAAAAACAAAGACTTCCTGTGAGAAAAAGCACGGAAAGCTGCCATGTGTAAATCCTACTCCAATCTCCATATAGGAAAACGGATGCTTGGATGTACAGTATGCCATTTAGCTGTTAACGTCAAGTTTTAGACTCCTTGCCAGTCCACTAAAAGTATATGAGATGTCATAAATTTGAGGCCTTGTGGAATCCGGTGTAAAATGTAATGACTTTACCATTTGGCATTGTAATGTGAAAAAAAAAGTTTGGGGATTAAAGCAATTTGTAAAACATATCATTTCATGTTTAGTACTAGAGAATCGTTTTTAGGTTTACACAGTTCTTTACAGTGTGGCTGATCTACATTCTTGACTGATAGCTAATAAGAGGCCTTCTGCTTTCCCTGAGGTGAATGCTCACATAGTGGACCACCCACATAGCGGTGCATCTCTCCAGGCATCAACAAAGCATGACTGGTACCCAGCCTGCTAATGATGTCCTGAGCGAGGGCACTTCATGGGGTCTGTTTGATCAGGTAGTGCCCATGTACAACAGCTTAGTGATCTCCATAGATATTGCCCCTAACCACAAAGCCAACCCTGAGCTTCTGAGCAGTCTGGCATCAGATCAATCATCTTTTCTTCATTTGCCAGTCAGTCAGGCTCTGGGAGGTCATCGGGTCTGAGGTTTTCTTTTTTTTCTTCTGCTTAAAGGAGTGAATCTTTGTTCTCTGATCAATGAAATACAAAAAGGGACTTGAGATAGAAAAGCATGATCTAACTAGGGAATGTTTATGCAGATTTACTTTTAATTAGATTTATTTGCATTGAATGTAAGAATAATTAAAAAAGTTTTCTAGTTGCATTTATAAAAACTTTATACAAAGATAAAGATAACATTTAATGACATACAAATTGAGACAAAATCAAATTAAACAAACATGTCACTTCCATCTAGTTCTGCTACTTTCTACACAGGTTTCTATCCATATAAAACTGAAATGATGCTTCAGACATGCATACATACATACATACATACATACATACATACTTCGAATGTTACCCATCTAGACTGACAAGCAACAAATGAAGGTGCTCGGATGAATAAACCCACATGAAAGAAGTTCGGGATGACTGTGCTGTATTTATAGCAGCTCTGATAAGATTCAAGTGCGTGGGGGGAATTGACAGGCTGGCTAATGCTGTGTTCCTGACTGGCAACAGTTGCAGAGGAAGGGGACCTCTTCACGCAGGAGGGCACCAGTGGCTGACACCAAAGATAATGGCAGCACATTGGGCCCATTGTGTGTGGCCCCCCACTCATGGCATTTGAAACAGGGCGCCTCTGATCTCCCTGGACAAATGATCTGTGCTCTGCCAGGGAATGTCAAACTTTCAATCAGCTCACCTGAAGGATGCTGGCTGAGCCGTTTCTCCTAACCCATGAATTCATTAATAATTAGCTTAATTGTGTGAAGTAGCAGAGGGTGACCAAATCCAAGACCTTACTTGAATACCTGAGTAGCATAGACTCTATCTATCTATCTATCTATCTATCTATCTATCTATCTATCTATCTATCTATCTAGTTAAACATTTGCAAACATGGCAGCAGTGGTTATTAGTAGATATTACTGGCACCTCGGACCTCATATGTTCAAATCAAATCTCCAGTATGTGTGTGGGGAGTGTGGAGCACGTTCTCCCTGTACATGGTGGGTTTCCTACCACAGTCCAAAACATGATCTGTAGGCCGACTGACATTTCCAAATTGCCCATAGTGCATTAGTTGTTTGAAAGTACATTCTTGTCTACCCTGTGATGAGTTGGCACCCCATGGGAGGTACTGTACCTTGTCTTGTTACCTAAATTCCAGTGCTACTCCAGTGCTATTCCCCATCCCAACCCTCCTGCAACACCGCACAGCATGGATGGATTTTCAAACATTCTGGAAGAACACAACTGTTTTCCAAGAAACTGTCAGAATCCATTTGTCTGTCTTTCTGTCTGTCTGTCTGTCTATCTAGCTGTTTGTCTGCCCATCTGTCTGATTATTCATCTCTGTCCTTACATTCATGACAGTAAACTCTGAGGTTATTGCCATTTGACTCTCCATTACACCCATTTGTTCTCCAGTCACACTGGATTCTTCAAAAATACAGTGGGCTGGCATGATGTATCTGTGCCACTTACTTATTTTCATTTTGCCAGAGGGCTCCTGCCAGCATCAGGGGCCTCCATTTGCAGTGTGACAGCTCTGTCTCCAGGGGTCTGCCTGCCCATGCAAAACCGGTGCTTCAAACCAAATAAAGACCTAGCCATTTAAGAGACAGAAGAGCGATCAACTCCTGTTCTCTTCTTCACAACACATCAGGCCCAGTGATGCAAGAGTATATGTGCTAATCCACTGTAGTCACTTTCCCTCTCTTGGAAGGCAGTATGGCTCTGAGCGAGGCCCCTTTTCCTGGCTGGCACGCAATCTCTGCCAGTGCAATCTCTTAAAGTCAATGATGTGGGCAGTGGCAGCTCAGAGGTTTTTCTACTATTATTGTGAGGTCAAATCCCCAAACTGCCAAATGGCTTTTACATGCTCAGCTACATGCTAAGATTGTACTCAGTGTTTGCCGACTGAATGAATGTAAAGGTAAGAGGATGATGTTTCTGTAAACTTGTCAGCCGGAACATTATCGCATGCACCAAGTTGCCCCCTGGAATCCCAATTTTCATTTCCCCCTTTTTCCCAGTGTTTTTTTTTTCTCTTCTTTTGCCTTTTTTTTTTTTTGGAATATTAAAGACGTTACCTCCCCTTTGCTACCACACCCTATTCCCCTACTTTCCCTTGATCCTTTTCCCAAATCCGTCTGACAACAGGACGCTCTTGTACATTAAATAAGAACTGTCACCTTGGGCAACATACAGGAATGAAGCACTTATTCTGCCTCACATTTCCTGGCACTCGGAATTACTTCCTTCATGCCTGATAACCAAATTACAATATGGCAGGTCTCCCCGGAGCCACTGGATTGTTAGTGCCAGCTTTGCAGCGTACTTTCAGCCGCTGTGGCATTTCATGTACAGGTGCCAATCAAAAGCCGGCAGAAGGGAGCAATGCAAATGAAGGGTGGGGAGTGTACAGCTGTGAGTGTGTGTGTGTGTGTGTGTGCATGCACGTGTATATGTGTGCATGTGTGTGTGTGTGTGTGAGTGTCTGTGTGTATGGGTGCATAATCCCCTGTCTCCATTGATGACAGACAGCTGCAGTTCTAATGCAGCTCCCCAGCCTTGCTCCAGCTCGCAGCCACGTACTAAATGTGGCAGTAAGCAGAAAGGCAGGTGAAGGGAATTAGAAGCGAAGCTGAACCTCATGCTTTTCCTGCTTTATGCACTATTGTGTGCAGGTGTCAGCTGTCCAGGCAGCAATGAAATGTAATGTAATTGTTGATGGAATCTAAAGGTGAGTAAAATCTAGGTGGGTGAGAGAGATCCTGTTGTTCAGAAATATCAAGAAAAGATTTCGTGTGTGAACTTCAAGGCTAGAACTACTTTTTAGGCATTTTGATGCTTATACACAGTCGGTAGTAATTGGTTCTATCATTATGATAGCAATAACCTGCCACAGCAGAAATAAAGCGTCATGTGATTTCCACATTGTACTGTTCACACCGAATGCAAGCACATAGGCGTTCTCTCAGGTGGCACATCATACTGTAAGATTTCAGCCTTGGAAAAATTGTCTGAATGTAGGAAAAGCATATACATTTTTCCAACACTTTCTGGCCTAGAACTGCACTACACATTAGGCAAATTCCTTAAATGCATTTGTAATTAATGAACTTGTTTTAATGATCCTGTAACAATATTCTGTAGATTTTACATTATATTCTTATCATATATATACATTATACATAATACATTATACAGTATATACATGTTATAGTGAAGTAAGGTCCAGTAAAAAGTATAAGCTTTTACTGCAAACAAGGCAGGAAACAGGGAAACATCCTTTCCAAAGTATTATTGTTATTATTATAAAAAGAAATTATTTACAATCATTTGCTATAAAAGAGGAAACCTTCACAAATGCATCACAATATTAATGTCATTACTTTGCTGTGCTGCATTTTTTTTCAAGCCAGACTAAATATTCATACTGAAAATAAAAGTTCTGGTCCTAAAAGGCTTCGGCTCATCTTTCTCCAGTTGAAGGCCCGACATTCATTCATCCTTTCTAATTCACATGTGCATGCTAAAGCATTGGCAAAGCCTTCCACACGCTCAAGCAAGATTAAATAGCTGAGTAAAATTCGCTGGATGAAGAAAAATGAAGCTGCGCCTTACCTGTGAGAGGGTTAATAGCACAGCAAAACACTAGTAACACACTCTTCAGGCAGCGTGACTTTACTCCTTTAATTGTTTTTTTTTTTCCTTCTCCTCTCTCCCTCACATTCTCCCCTTCCTCTCCTGTCTCCAGGCGACACTTTTGTTGCATTCCGTGAGGTTGATAAATCAATCCATCAAAAAATTCTTCGCGGTGAAACTCAATCAAGAAAGGTCATGTCGGCGGGAAAAGAACAGATTAAATTAGCATTGAATTAGACATGGAAAGTGAGCTCTGTCAAAACCATCACGGTGCTCAGCACAATTAGAATATGTTAATTATGCATTTCATTAAGGGCCCGGGCGCTCTTTGAATGTGAGATGAAATGTCACTGGTGTAGGCAGCCGAAAAATGGAAGATTGCCAGGCACAACTTTCTTTGTGCGACGCGTGACACCTTCATTAACATCAGGGATTGCTGGTCTGATTAGACTTTTTGTATTAGTGGAAGCCTTTAGGCCTTCAAATGCTTTTCTTTCCTGCGTCATGACCTGCCAGCTGAAAGCCTCCATGGCTACAATATATTCATATTCATTATGATCAAGTATTCATTCTGATGGATTCTAGTCAATATTGTAGAATTGACATGTTTATCCTGACCGTGAAAGGATTTTGGACAATTGTTCTCTGCCTCTTATTGATATTCTCAAAATGAGATTGATCTACTCTTGACATCACACCGCATTAAGTCATGTAAAATAGTAATAGTAAAAAAAAGTGATATTGATGCCCTGCTTATATTGCTGACTAGGAAAACCCATTAGATATCTCTACCTTAAAAAAACAAACAAGCTGTACTTTACTGTATAACAACACATCGAAACAAATGAAACCTTTCCATTGTCATTGTTTTTTCCATATTCAATACAACATAGGAAAATATCTCATTTATAACCACACACAGGTGTAACCACTCACTCAGTACCTACTTGATCTCTGCAACTCCTCTCATTACTCCCAGTGCTTGACCATGCACTTATCTCATCTTTAAGAAAGCATAAATATGTGTTACATTTTAGGGTTCTTTTTAAATTAGCTAGCTATCATGCAGGGGGAATTAGCCAGTTTAACAACCACAAAGGTAAATGCAGTCAGCCGTCCAAAAAATGCAGTCTAAAACCTTGTTACTTGTTAAAAACAGGAAGTTAACAGTTGGGAGAGGCTTGTTCATTGTGGATGTGACAAATGCTGTCGGTGACTTACGTCGGTGAATGTTTTGTCAGTACTACAGTATGTAGCCAAAAGGTGAGGAGAATAAACCACGGAGGGGGTGTACGGACTTGAATTTTTTTTTTCATGTCTGAAGCTAACTATCTGTTCAATCCCAAATACAGTGTAACCTTGGATTACGAGCATAATTCGTTCCAGAATGGGCTCATATTCCAAAACACTCGTAAACCAAATTGAATTTTCCTATAAGAAATAATGTAAACTCAAATTATTCGTTCCACAGCCCCAAAAAATAAATACATAAAAATAATTAACACAAAATATAAAGTAAAAATAAAACAAATTAACCTGCACTTTACCTTAAAAATAAATCCCGACAGATAAATGCTTCTGTTCACGCTCTCACTCTCTCTCGCCTTTAGTGTCTTTGTGTGTGTGTGTGTTTGTGTGTGTGTGTGTGTGTGAACCAGCACGGTGTCAAATTACACGCGCGCACACACATAACGCACACACTCTGCAGCGCAAAAGAGAGAAACACACACACAAACACATAACGCACACACAGTAAAAGCGAGAGAGAGAGTGTGTGAACCGGCACGGTGTCAAATTACGCGGGCACACACATAACGCACACACATAACAACATAGAGAGAAAATGGATTTTTAACCTTCTAATGAGACTTTCTTTTGCTTTACGCGCGCACACACGTGTTATAAGAAACAGTACACGCGCGCTTACAAACACAAATTAAAATATGTTTTACACACACACACACACACACACATGTGGTCACAGTGTTATAGTAAACAGTACACTCGTGCACGGATGTTGATTATACCAGTAAGAGACGAGCACTAAGACCCAGCAGGGGAGACGATTACCCACAATTCCGCAGCGAGAGGGAAAAACTGTTGGTTCAGTTGTGATCACGTGACGCTCGGCGCCAAAGAAGCGCATGCGTGATACATGATATTCGGTGCTCGTAAACCAAGACTTGCTCGTTTTTCAAGACTAAATTTATTAAAAATCTTTGCTCGTCTTGCAGAACACTCGCAAACCGTGTTACTCGCAATCCGAGGTTTCACTGTAGCATGAAATGGAAAGCTGGTGCGCTATGTAGCATGTATAATCCCTTGTTCCATAAATAAAGTAGTGCCCTTGTTCAGGGGTTAGAGAATGATATGGGACACAGCCTTATTTTGTTTAAAAACTAATTAGCTGTGTAGCTCACGTTAGCCAGGAGCAAAGCGGTGAGGTGAGTCATAAACCTGCCAATAAGTTGGCGGAAGCTTGTGCTCGCGTTAACTAGCAGTAATGAAAGATTGAAACACAACAGGGACGGTTCAGAGACAATTCAGAATTAATTAAATGCAACTACTATTAGACAAAAGATGACATTTTCATTCCGGTTTTGAATGTGGGTTTTGGCAAGCAACTGTTTTCCCCCTATTTCCAGTATTAAACCAAATCATAACTACCATATCCATGGTGATGATGCTAATGTATTTCCTATTGTAAATGTATACATCTATAAAATGTTTATTTTTACATGACTAGATTATGTTTTAATTGTTAAGGCAGGGATTTTTTGTGACATTTGAAAAAAAGTAAAAAACTTTAATACACTGTTCAAAACATTATTCTGGTTGAAATGCATAAGAAATAAAATAATTTCATGCAGATCTCAAAACTATGTGTGGTAGAAAATGTAAAAATTTGATGAAGTGAAGAATTTTCCAGGTCAGTACAATGAATTCGATCCTTTGCCATTGTTCCTTGTAAGGACATAGGTGACTGGAGACAAAGTGTTAAAGCATCGGGCCTTAGCCACAAAGACAGAGAGGCCACTATCTTTTATTATATAACCGTGTCAGAGCTCACAGAGAGAATCATAACGGAGAGAGGGATAATGAAAAAGTGAGAGAGCTGAACACAAATGGTCTGCTGCTCTCTATGACTTACACTCTAGCTCAGTCAAACTTTTAAAAACTTCATTAAATCGAAATGAAAGTGCTTTGCAGCACACTTCAATTTAATAGAGGACGCTTTAGAGCCGAAGCAGGCTGCCAATTACAACTCTCGCTGACTTTTTCAGCGCTGCTTTTTTGACTCGCAGCTCAAACTGAACGAGTTGACTCAGTTCGTAAGCTCCTTTTTCAACACAATTGTGGTGACACTTGTAACGCTGAGTGATTGCTCTCTCAGCAGTTTGTGTCCTGTAAGTGTAAGAAACTATGAAGAGGAGCAAAAGGGGTGTAAAGTGTCAGTAAGAGTGAAATGTCTAAATTATTTGCTGTAGTAAATATCTTACAAGCGAAGTGAAATAAAAACCAGCATGACAATAGTAAAGGGAAACAGATGTGTTTTTCCTGAGTGATGGCTGATGGGAGGAAAGTGCAAATAAAAGATGACATTGATATTAATGTTTTTTTTTTGTAATACCAATACCATTGTTGTTGGTATTATAATTTTACCACATCTGTGCATATGTACAGTATAGAAAGTTGTCCTAACCTGTACTAAGCTTTTGGTATGTTTCAGGAAAAAACTAACAACAACAACTATAATAATAATAATAATAATAATAATAATAATAATAATAATGTGCTGTACTATTATTGGGGTATGTAGACATTTTATATCCACACTCCATATATATATTTTTTTTTATCATAAACTGTTATTACTTTAAAGATTGGAATATTTGATATTGGCCCCTCCCTCTACCACCACATCACAAAAACCCACACTTTCCTGGTTCCTCCAGGTCCTCTGGTTTCCTCCCAGCTATCTCAAACATTTCAGCAGGAACCCTAACATTGTATAAAACTGTCATGTAGATACTGTATAACTAGATTGCAACATCACCTACCCAAAGCAGTTACAAGGAGTGTTTAAGTCAAACCGTGACTTGGGATTGTGCAAAATACCAAAACACAATTATGAGAATAAAAAGTACCTTTATTTCTTTATATAATCCCTTGCTACACTAATTCACTCACACCAGCGTTTCGTAACATCAGGGTAGAATGTTTTCTCAGGATGTTGGAACCATGATCGGATTGCCTGCTGAAGAACTTGTGACATGTGGAAATGGCTTGTCCGGAGTGAGGTCAGGACTGTACAGATGTGGCAATACCGCCCAGCTGAATTCCTGTAATGTGCAAGTGGTGCAGTGGGCAGTATGAGGTTGTGCATCTTCCTGCAAAAACAGAACACATTTTGTTGTTTTTTTTTCCATTAAAACGACGTGGCATTAAAAGAGTAATTAGCATTAGCATTGTAAGTATTTGAAGGATATATTCCAGTTTAGGGATTTAAAAAATATTCTATTAATAAAAAAAATCTAATTTTATTTATATTACACTACATGTTGTCAACATCGGTTCAACGTCATTTCATCATTTTTCAAAAACAACCTAATAACAATGGTGTCCAAAACGTTGCCATATTAACACTGACACAACATTTTGACAACCAGAATTTCCTGAAGGGATGTGATCATAATTTTTTTGCAGTTACAATATGTGAATGAAATATCACCTGATTTTCTTGTATATTTTTAAACCTAATGGCCAAGACAATATATTCAATCCTTATTTCCACTTTTTTCACCTTTATTATACTGCACATATCATTGTGGGGGAGAGAAAATCTTACGCTGATCCAAGCCTGTAAAATAATTTTTGCAATGCTTTGTGTACAAGGGATTAGATGAAGGAGGACTATATGAAAGCTAAGATGCACAGAGATGATTTTTATTATTATTATTTTTCTCTGGCAGTAATACCCTTACCCCCACCCTCTAATAATATCTGCCTTTATTTGTGTATCAGGAAGATTCATGTTTTGCAATGGTCTCTAAAAATGAACCCATTACATGAGCACAACAGACAACAATACTCTCCGAAGTCAGGGTATGAAATATGCCTAGTTTGATGGCAATGAATATCTGCGAAACACACTGCTGTGAAATAATCTACTTAGTCTGCAGGAAGTGGCCAATCAAATGAGAAAAATGGAGACCTGTGTTTGCATTCAAAATGTATTCCTTGGCCTTAGGATGAACTTGCTGACCATGTGACACATGATTTACACACAAAAGGCTGCATATTCTTTACAGTGACATATGTCTGCTTCGGTAAAGTCTGACCGAGGCCTGACACATAATCATTCTCTTTAAATGCTGATGGATAATAAAACGTTACACTGATTTCCCTGACATGCAATTGTACTTAAAGCTATGTTAAAAAAAAATGCAACCTTATGTTAAATAAACACTCACCGGCCACTTCATTAGGTATACCTGTTTAACTACTTGTTAATGCAAATACCTAACCAGCCAATCACTCAACGCATGTATGCATGAAGACATGGTTAACTCAACTGGCTGAAGTTCAAACTGAGCATCAGAATTAGGAAGAAAGTTGATCTACTGGAATTTTACGCACAACCAGCTCCAAGGTTTACCGAGGCTGGTGTAAAAAAAATCCAGTGTTCTCTGGGTGAAAATACTTTCTTGATGCCAGAGGAGAATGGCCAGATGATTCGAGCTGATAGAAATGCAACAGTAATTCAAATAACATCCTTTTACATCTGAGGTATGCTGAAGAGCATCTCTGAACGCACAACATGTCAAAGTAGATGAAGTAGATGGACTCCAGCAGCAGAAAACCACACCGAGTGCCTCTCCTGTTAGCTAAGAACAGAAAACTGAGGCAACAATTTTCATCAGCTAACCAAAATCGTACAATAGAAGATTGGAAATCCTTACCTGATCTGATGAGTCTCAATTTCTGATGTGACATTAAGATGGTAGGGAATTTGGTGTAAACAACATGAAAGCATGGATCCATCCTTCCTCGTATCAACAGTTCAGGCTGCTTTTCTTGCCAAATCTTTGTACCAATTTAGCATTGTTTAAATGCCACAGCCTACCTGCGTATTGTTGCTGACCATGTCCACCCCTTTATGACCATAAGCATGATGCACCATGTCACAAAGCTAAAATCATCTCAAACTGTTTTCAACAACATGACAATGACTTCACTGTACTCAAATAGCCTCCACAGTCACCAGATCTAAATCCAATAGAGTACCATTGGGATGTTGTGAAACCAGAGATTCTCATCATGGATGTGCAGCCAACAAATCTGCAGCAATGCATAAAGCTATCATGTCAATATGGACCAAAATCTATAAGGAATTTTTCTATCACCTTGTTGAATCAATGCAATAATCAATTAAGGCAAAGGGGAGTCCAACCCAGTACTAGAAAGTCATACCTAATGAAGTGCCTGGGGTGTGTATACTGTTTATTATTATTATTATTATTATTATTATTATTATTATTATTATTATTATTCAAAAAGACACATAAATTCAGTACTTCTGCAAATTTATCTGTCATATAATTGTCAAGCAATGTATCAAAAGGTTCATGTTTATTCAATTCAGGTGCTTTCATATTAATATACTTAATCTAATATCTAACATGTCCTCCTTAATTATAGCCTTTCTTCCTCCTAACCCTCATCGGCAGCAATCTGTGCACAAAGCATGAGACAAAGTGGGAGCACTCACACGGAAATGAAACCTACGGCTATATATATGTATTAAAATTAAGATTGTTGTAGATAATAAAATAAACAAATATGATGACATATAGTCTAAAATATTTGTACTATATGTGTACAACTGTATATCCACAGTATTTGCATCAATCTACTGCCAATTCGTTTAATTTCTTTTGCATTGATTTTTGAGAGACTGGCAACAAAAAGTGATAAGTGCCATTCACACTTTTACTCATTTTGGAAAAAAATCCAAGTCGCGTTTTTTATCTTGCTTTTCCCCCTGAAAGTACTGTACATTTGCTTTAAAAATGGGTTGACGATAAGAATAAGTTTGTATGTCATTTGGAGAAGTATTAGGAAATTCTATGTTGCTTTAATGAAATATTTTTGTATAAAAGTCCTCCTAACCTCAAGCGTTATCATTGAGCTGATGGCAATTTTCTTGTTTCCTTGGGGGTACTGGTGCATTGGTAGAATAGTGGTTATGATGTTGGTCTTTTGAGCAAGGCCCCTAACTATCAATTTCTCAATTTTTATAAAAATAAGGTGAAGTGTAAGTTACTTTGGACAAGGGTGTCTGCCAGTGCCATAAATGTAAAATGTAAGCTGCAGAATCACTTGTACCAGTCGATCAAGATGATAAATCTCTTTTATGGGCAGCAGTAACTCATCAGTTAAAATGTTGGACTACTGATCACAAGGTCAAGAGTTCAGATCCCAGTACCACAAAGCTGCCACAGCTGCACCCTTGAGCAAGACCTATTAACATCAATTGCTCACGTGTACAAAAACTGGATAAAGTGTAAGTAACTTAAGATAAGAGTGTCTGCAAAATGCTATGAAGCTAAATAAATGTAAAAGTTGTGCACGAGAACTGCAAGGCTAATGTTGCTAACAAAGAAGAGGACCTTATAGCCTCCATTTCAGCATCAAGCAAACTGCAAGCATCAATTATACACTGAAATTAAACAGCATCAACACAAATGACATATTGCACAATAAAAAAAAACTCATATGCAGTATGTAAAAATGTAGCTGCCCTCTTGAATGTAAAATTACTTTCTTTCCTTCAGAACATGATAACTGTACTCAATTTGTATTTGTCTATTTATCTGGTTGTAAAAAGGATTATCCTGCTTGCACATGAACTCTTTAAACTGAATTTAGAGTTGATTACATACACCAGTTCACGTTGCTACTTTTTCTTTTAAACGGGTGAATCTATTATACAGATGACTTTGCTACTTCAAATGATTTAATATGGCATGTTTTCTTACTTTTTACAGTGGCTCAGCCCCAACAATTGGATAATTAAGTCAGCATGAATATACCACAATATACATACATACACTACTGTTCAAAAGTTTTAGAACACTTTCTAACTCCATGATGGTTCCTGATTTTTATTTCTTTCTACATT
>JAQMYJ010000015.1:19299012-19330825 GCA_030014305.1 Clarias laeviceps | reverse complement strand
TATGTGTTATTTTATAGTTTTGAAATCCCCAGTATTGTTGTAGAATGTAGAAAATAAATCACTAAACAAAAACAAAGGAAATTTCCAAGTGTTCTAAAACTTTTGAACAGTAGTGTACATACATGCATAAATGCAGACACACGGATTAGCCAAAATATCCACTCATGGGAGGAGCCGGACAAACATGTCTGATCCATGGAGGCCCCAACCCGCCACTCACAACACCCAAAGGATCCGCCGCCAACGTCCTTGTGACAAACACCACAGCACACCGCCAGAGTCTTGTGTAAGCGTGTCACAAGGGGAACCTGCAAAATATTGGATTTTGTGGTGTCAATGTCCAATATACTGTATATATTGTTGTTTGTTGCATTAAATTACTTATTTGCCTCTATTGGTCAAAAAGTACAATATATAAATTGTATACTTTTTGACCAATAGAGGCAAATAAGTAGTTTAACGATACAAACAACAATTTGAGGTGTGCTTGTGGGAGGGCAAACTACTGCAATCTATTTTAAATAAATAAATAAATAAATAACCAATGTATCATGATACTGTATAAATTCATTTGTCATGTTCGAAAAAATGTATTAGGTTTTGTGAGTGATACAGTTACTGCATAGATTACATTTTAGATTCAGTTTTTTTTTTTTTTTTTTTGCAATAAGAAGCAATATCTTGCCTACACCATCACTTACTTTCTCTTGATCGGCAGAATTGTTCTGAAGTGTTTAAATCATGTGAAGCTGCTTCAGTGTCATAATTCTTATTATTCGTTGTCTGATGGCTTCAAAACATTAGCATGACTCGAGCTGATTTTAAAATCCTACAAAAGTCCATTGCAAAATCAAATTATGCACATAAGCATGCTCACTTCACGGAGGGCCTGAGTTAGCAACATTCATGCCAGATTGCATTTGCAAAGTCTGTCAATCTATCGTTAAACATGTTATGAAATGAGAACAAATCCAGCGTCTCGCTTCTTGTTTCTGATGCTGATGTGCTGTAATGGGACAAATAGGCATCAGATTTTTCCCTGGCTGGATACGCTCGAAACTTCCTGTCTGCCTCATTGTGGTTCGTTTCTGAGCCAGACGACAATGTGCTTTCAGGAGTTAACATGGCTTAAACAGTCCTCGCAGCTATTGAATGTTAAGAAATCATTTTTACAAGCAAGGTTATAAAGGATATCAACATTCCTTCTTACATTTTAAATGACAGTTTGGTGTATTAGATGTTGATTAAACCATATAGCCAGTGCAATCTTTTTTTTTAAGTTCATTTCCTCACTTAATCTGCAGAATCTTGCACTAGAAGCACAACTGCCATCACATAACTATCAATCTAAAACCCACCCAAATCCCTTAATAAAATGTTTCAAATTCAGGAAGTCTCATAATGGCAGGGCTGAGCATCAGGTTCTTCCTCACAGCTCTTCATCATACTATTTTAAACCGTCAGGGTGATAATTTACAGGGCAGTTGCTATTTTCCTCTTGCAGCTTCCTCTTTTTATGTCTCCATTGTGGTGAGACTGACACGTAATGGTGATCTTTAAATATTCATCACGTTTCATTTCGATGGTCGTCGCAGGCAGACCCAAAAGGACACGCTTGATATTGTCTACCTGTGAGAAAAGTGTTTGAAAAGCTTAGGCAGGGCATCACTCAATTCGGGTAATCTTTCAAACGTGAGACTCTGAGAGTGTGTTGCACAGTCAGCAACAGAGTGCAATGCCAAGGAGTAGACAGCAACACAAACCAGACAGGAAATATGTGTGTAGACTTAAAGCTCTTAGCATATCCTTAACACTCAGACACCCAGTCTGATGAGGAAATTCTAATGAGAATTTATTCTAACGGTAGTTCTTGAGAGAACCTATTGTTTGGTGCGTTCCCAGTGAATAATAAATAGAAACACAGCCCGGACATTATCGATGCAGTCCGTGATTTGGTCCTCAAATTGGCAACCATTATACAGTGTGATGTCACCACAGGAAATAAGAACAACAGGAAATACAGTAGAGCAAGCTAATGTATTATGTATCAACAGTTCATATGTAAAATATAAAATACCTCAGCCAAGCCTAAATATAGTCACAGGGCCCAAACAAATATGGGCTATTATGCTAACTCTGCAGGTTGCATTTCTTAGTATTAAAATTAATGCTTGCTTGCTGTGCATGGGACATTTTTGTGCCTGAGTGAATGTGTGCTACTGAGTCCTCAAGGAACTAAATGATGGACAAAGATGTAAGAAAATATCCTTTTAGATGATTTTATGGAATAAATTGTTTTAAATCTTTGCTCAAATGACTGAAATTCTAGTTAGTTCACTTCCAGTAAATACATTTAGTGTAAAACCTTCATGTTCTTGTTAATTTGTTGCCTTTTTTTTTTTTGCTATTGAATGCTATGAGCAAGTTCTTTTTCTTATTTTTTTATTTACACTGATTGCTTACATTACTTCAATAAATAATACGGGCATTCGACTCAAACCAGGACTTTTGATGGTGCAGAAAAATAAAACAATTTATGAGAGTAAAAACTGCCTTTATTGCTCTCTATAATCCCCTGCTACACTAATACACTCATGGTAGAAAGCTTTCTCAGTATGTCAGAGCCATGATCAAATTGCCTCCTTCACTGATGTTTAGTCTAAAACCCTGGCCTCCCAGGAACTCCTTTAATGTGGAAATGGCTTGGCGAGAGGTCAGGACTGTATGAGGAATGTGACAACAATCTCAGTGCTGTAATGTGCAAGTGGTATTGGTGAATGATCCAGTTCCAGTACAGTTCCCATAGACATCGGCGTCTCCGCAGTTATCCGTTGATTTCCAAATCAGGCATTCCACTCACTGAATGTTTACAGGAACAACTGCAGTGGGCTCTGAGCCACCTCGGCTGGGATGTATGACCTTTTTTAAAACATCTGCACCATTGAGATGTTTTACTGGAGCTAAGAGTCTCATCATCAAACTTAGCTTGAAGTCTTCTGTAAATGTCAAACAGTTTTCATTCATGAGTAAGCTCATCACAAGTCCCAGTCTGACTTAAATGCCTTCCTGTATATTGTGGCTTCTCTTTCAAGGCTAAACTCTGGTCTTTCATTGTCAGCAGCAACCCATGATCATATGTTTCGTCATGGGGAAGGACAAGATTAAGAGCAACATTCCCTCAAACAAAATTAAGCATTGAGTAAAGCTATAGGCTTCTATATATTGACTTTTTTGGAGTAACCCTATTAAAGGTAGTTGAGATTCTCCAGTCACCCAGCATTCAGTCTAGTAAGTAAGCGGTCCAAACTGATTTCTGATGCATCAACATTACATTTTTGCTTCTGTGCATGGCCAGCATGGTGGCATAGGGGTTTTCTCTGTTGCCTCACACCTCCAGGGTTCCAATCTTACCTCTGGTCCGTGTATATGGAGTTTGTATAATTGATTTTTCCCTTGAGGTTGGTGAGTTTCCGCTTTGTACTCCGGTTTTCCACCACAGTTTAAAAACATACACTATATGCTGAATGGACGCTACCTATAGATGCTAGATATAGGTACAGATAGATAGATGGTTTTGATCATCATAGACACACTGTCTGCAGTTACACTTCGTGTATGTTTGCAGAAATTGACAGATTTACAAAACTACCTATAAAGCAAGGCATCAAAAAAGCCACATTTTTAAACAAATATTTTCATGCCCCTAGCACCCTGTCCAGGAACCTGTAGTCCCTCTGAGCACAGGGCAGTTTGATTCATGGCCTCTTTTTGAATGTTGTAGTTCCTATTCTTGGCCACTAGGTGCAGAAATAACACTATGTTGCTAAATGAGGCTATGAGTTGCCACACAATTGTACAGCATCTAGTAAATCATAGAAAATTTTAATTATGTTTAATATAATAGCAACAGTTTTAAAATCTTCAGACACTTAATGTTAATAATAATCATTTCAATTTAATTTAAAATGGTGTGGTGGGGCTCTGCATTACCTGCCACATTTGATGACCCATAAGCAGTAATGCTTATTAACCCTTATATACCAGCTTACGTCTTGGCTATTCTGAGTATGGTTTTATATAATGTTTTCTTGAATTTTGTCATGCTTTTATTTTTAATTTGTAACAAAGTCACATGATGTTTCTGTTTTTCAACACCATTTGGGGACTTAATTTCTGGCTTCTATGTACTGCATGAATGTAAGTACTCACCTTACTTGGGAAGAAAACTAACAGCAATGATTAATTTAAAAATGTGTAAAAGATCGTCTATGTATGTGATTTTTAATAAACAGTGGAGTCAGGAGTCATTAATAAGAACATTTTACTGCACTCTTTTACGGTAATCTAGCTCATCTCTTGCACAGGAAATACACTATCGAGTATGGTATCAGTGTTGCACACTCTATACATTGTTGCTTGAGTTGATTCGACAAAACGACAGATCTCAAATGCTACATTTTATCTGTTGCCATTGGCAGTTGAGAAGGGTCTAGTCAGGTATTGCTGCACCCTGCAGACGGGTGCTGGTACTGCAACAACCAGTGGCTTCTCATAATCATTTCAATTGTGAGTTATACGTTTGCACTGTGCTTTCCTTTTCATCTAAGGTGCTGAAACATTATTACATCAGTTTGTAGGAGGTTTAATACTCCATCTGGAAAGCAGCACAGGCATGCTGACTCTAAAGCTGAACAACATTGCGTGTGTGTGTGTGAGAGAGAGAGAGAGAGAGAGAGAGAGAGAGAGTGGAAGTGTACTCAGGCTGGATAGCGCAGAACTCACAATTGATTGCCAGCAGTTCATCAGTGCGTCTCTCAGATGTGTCAGTGTGCCTAGCCCGAGGCACAGCACTACCTCCGATTGAAGCTGACATCGCCCAAAATATGAAAGCAACAAATCATACTCCTTGGTCGGGCCCTAATCTCCTGGTCGGGCCCCTGTGCTGTCGTCAGCACAATCATGACTGCCACAATGAGCTCTGCCGCCAGCCTGCAGCTCTCCAGATGCTTCTAGCTAGCGGAGCGCAGAGCCAGAACGCAGCCTGTTGCCACACACAGCAGTGCTTCAAAACACTCCCAATACAATACTTACTTTATCGTTTAGCACAAATTCTAGAATCATTCAATTATTCACATCCATTTTGACTGATTCCTAAAGAGTTAGTGGGTATATAAAGGTGCTCTGTCCACCCTTAAAAAATACAATATGTAATAATGCAATACTGTATGTGACCGTATATACAAATGCTTAAGGTTATGGACATTTAAAATGCACATGTACTGTAGTTATTGAGTCAATTTATATGTTCAGTCTCCTTTTTATTGCTACTTCACCAACATTCACTTTTTTTTTTATATATACACTTTTTATTTATACCACCTTTTCCCCTTCCCACTTACTTGTGTGTATCGTATCTTATCTTGTGGATTTGGTTTAGGCTCTGCAACACAATGCATAGTTTTTTTTTTTTTTTTTTTAATACACCAATCACAGTTTCTGAATTTCTCAACCCAGCCCGCCAGCCATGGTCAAAGTCACTCAGAAAGCTCTTGAACTGTATCTGCATGATTTTATGCATTATGCCGTTGCCACATGATTGGCTGATTAGATGACTGCATGACTGAACGAGCAGATGGTGATTGTATATTAAGGCTATTTTCAAAGGTTATCTTGAACATGATGCATTAGAATGAGCATTTACATTAAAGGTCCCATATTTTACTATTTCTTAACACAGGTCTCGGAGCTGCACTAGCCTTCAGATTATGCATTTTTATTATATCTTTTTTAACTCCCTTTTTTTTTTCCTCCTCTGCAAATGTGCCGTTTCGGTGTCTATGTAAATGAGCTACCACTGAGCCACACCTCCATCCAGAGAACAGCAGAGCTGAGCAACTAGGTGATAGGGTTATCTTATTATATAAGCTCACAATTGGGGGTTTTCCTTATGATTTGTTTTGTACATGCACACTGGAGACTGATCGGAATACTTAAAATGACTACAAAGTGAATTTTGCATAATAGGCCGCCTTTAAAACCTATTTTGAGTTAGTGCTCTATCCCATACATGATCAATCCTCCTTGCATCTTCTGGCTTTGCTGTGGCACACAGGCAGGCAGGCAGGCATTAGGGCGCACCAGAGGGATGTTGGTCTTATGTGGGGCTGTAATAGCTTTGGCTGTCAGGCTCCGGTCGCCTCCAGGTTATCTGCCACTCACTGTGACATGAATCGGCGGCGACTCCAACAGATTTCAGCCGTTCCCTTCGTCCTGTAAACACAGCCAGAGTTCGCTGACCTAAAGCTCAAACATGGCCCATCTGCCAAGGTTGCAGCTGCGTTCCTCACATTTCCCACCTCCAACTGTTTCCTAAAGACTCACGGCGCCATTCTATACATCTGAAGTGTTTTCCCAACAGGCCGAGTGGTTTTCAAGGAAACGAAAATGATTTATTTAAAACACTAAGAGTTGTAATCTTAGCCATGATGTAGGAGAAAATCTTCAACAGCTAGTGAGACTGTGATGGGTGCACGCTTAGATTGGAAGAAAAAAAAAAAGATTCACAATAATTGACAGCCAAGGTTAAACAATATGACCAATTTTGCATCTGTCTTGGGGAATATGTAAAACCCACCGAAATGTCCTAATAAAATAATTTGTTGCCTACATTCCTCTCTGGGTTCTTCCTATTATTTTGCTGCTCGTTTGACATGTGACACTTAACTGCTCCATGACATTTTCCCCAATAAAATTCGAGTGTATTTTCAGTCCCGTTAGTGCAGTTAAAATGTTTTATTTCTGCGTGGTTTTAAATCAGTGTCTAGATGCACACGGCCCTTTTCCAGCACGGTGACTTAATTAGGTGGCGGACTGACACTTTTCAAGTGGCAGTCTGACAAGCTGATATACACAGGCCTGGAGCGCAAAAAAAAAAAAAAAGAAGAAAAATAAGTGGAGCCCATTTGCTGGATTAAGCATTTGAAAATAATCTGTCTGTGTTGATCTATTTGCAAGAAAATGAGACAAATGCACGGGTATGTACTCTCAAACTGCTTACATATGCAAAGATTAGGTTCTCGAAATGCAACATTAATAAAATTCTTACATTTCTTAGGCATGATGGTGCTTTTAGTATCATAATCAGCACTTTCATTTATTTGTTTAGTTCTTTTTTTCCTCCCTCTGCTTTGTGTGCAAACTTACAAGGCACAATTAATTGTTGGGTTGTTTTAGCTCATGATCGTGCATCCGATTCAAGCTCGCCTTTAATGTGGCAATAAATCTCGAATGACTTTGAATTATCGGCCTGAATTAATATTAGAAACAGCTAATTTCCTAGCCCTGAGTACGTTGATGAAAGGATATTCTTTCCATGGCTTAATGTGAATCGCTGACATTGAGCTTCTACCTCCAAAAGCCATTTCAAATGCCCTCATGCCACAAATGCCCATCCACTAGCGTGGTCATTTAAAATTTCCCCATTAAGCGCAAAGGGCTAAATGACTCGGCTGTGACTTACTGCAGTCATGGCACACTTCCATTTGACGAGCCACTTCAGAGACTCTCGGTTTTAATTAAGGAACACAAATGGCCGAAATATCGCATTTATTTTGTCATATTATTCAACCATATCTTAAATCATCCTCTGGCTTCCATTTGAAAAGAAGTTGCTAAGCTGAAGGATAATGCCTTGACAGAGGGGAATTGTGGATCCATCGGCGAAGCAAGGCACTAAATAATTTATGGCTTTAATCTGTGCACTGAGGTGTGGGATCTATGCCTGCAATTATAAATGCAAGGTGGAATTATTGCTGAACACCAGAACTGCATTAGGAGTCGTCTGATGAACGGCGTGATTGCCTCGTCGTTTTCAGCAAACGGAGGGCGAGTCGGTGTCAGAATGCTCAAATCACCAAAGCACAGATGCTTCCTCCCATTTGCCATCAAATGTCAGTTGCTAGTTATAAAACAGATATGATAGGGAGTAGTAATTGAGGACTTGACTGCTAGGGGGAGGGAAAAAAAAAAAGAAATAAAAAGCATAAAGTGTTTATGTACTTAGACGGTAATTATTCTTTAATAGCTCTGAAACGAGAGAGGCTGAGGGAGATATTTTTAATTGTTATGATATAGGCACGGTTCATAGCATACGCAGTAATGAAATGAAGGTTCATTAGCATATCTAAGATATTAGAAAAAAAAGAAAAAAAATCTATGGAAAAGAAATAACTACAAAAATTTCAAGTGCGCATTTAACCTCGTAGCAGTAAATTTTAATAAAGCAAAGATTTTTTCCCGTACGTTTAGTTAATAGCGGTAACAGATGTAAAGACCTGTAGCTTTTAGTTTTTTTTTTTTTTTATGCATTAATGGACTGTCATTGTGCCACACAGCAGGCCAACTAACCAGTCAAATGTGCTAAAACATGAGCCAAAACAACACAAAAAATTCACAGTGCCATTGTTCAGATTTTCCTAATGACTTGGTCTACTTCTCATGAAAACAACTCATAATATTGTTGCCATGCTTAAAATAAATGCAGGAAGGCAGGTAGAAAAATGTTAATGATTTATTTTTACTGGTATAAAAGGTGCAGTGTGTTCTGTCTCGCTATCCTCCTTGTGATGAGACACATTTTTTCTGCAGTGCTATATATACATTGATGTGAGACATCTTTATGTCAAAGTTGTCTAAATCTGTTAACTCACATACCGAATCTGAGCCTAAACCAATGATTAAACATTTATTAAAGTGCTTTTCTGTTCTATCATTGCAACACAAATATTTTACAGAATAATGAACTGTACATTTATTTTTCTTGCTTTTTTTCTTTTTTTTCTCTTTTATTATTCTCTTTTTTTATTTGCAATCTTATTTTATTTTTTAAAAATTTTTTTTTTATTTTTTTGGAAATGTATGTTTGGCTACCTGCTTGTCCATTCAGGTGCATCATCAGAGCTTACAGTTAATGCATCAATCAATTTGCTGTTAAAAGTATTACAATTAAAACTTGCCATATCATACAAATAAATAGTCATAGCAAGAGCTACCGCATGCAAACATCTGCAGTTGTGTTTCAAGCAATAATACAGTTCATTACTGGTGATGCAATTGAGCCGAGTGCAAAGATTTATGTCAATGGATTCATTGGAGAATTTACTTACACTTCCTTCTAATCCAGCCAGTGTGTCCATTTTTCCTTAACATGATGAAATGTTAAATGTCATTTTAAATTTATGAGCATACTACGTAATGCTACATGTAACATGGAAAAAAATAATTTCACCCGTTATCTTTTTTTCATATATATAAAAGCAGAGCAATTACAGTTATTAACAAGAAAAAACTACATATAGTAATAAAAATCAGCCAAGCTACTCTTTGTCCATTTCAACAAATTGTGAATGGTTCTCTGGAGATTTGCTGTGAGTTTTACTCAAGTGAAGTTTGACTGCGTGGTTGCTGGCAAATGTCCGACTACAAAGCTTGCATTTGAATTTGGAGTCCATGTCTTCCTCTGTCACCAGTGCCTCTGTCACTCTAACACTGAAAGTTTTTGCCAGTTCAGGCTCTGCTACCTTTGTCTGGTGCTCGACTGGCAGTTTGCTCATGTCTTTGATCTGAAAACCAAGATGGGATTCAAGATGGGAAATGAAAGCGGATGGCATTCGAAACTGGGACGCGCAGTCGTTGCAGTAGAAGACCGGATGGCCCGTGTCCATGTTCTTTAAAAATTTGGTCCCTCCTGTTTTCCTAAGTTGGTATTTAACGTTGGCTAACCAGTGGCTGATGGTAGTCATAGAAAGTCCGGTAAACTTCGAGATGTGCATCCGTTCCTGAGGACCAAGATCAGAGAGAAGATACTTGCCCTCAGAGGTCTGAAAGAGGCTGGAAGCAAACTGGGCTTGAAGAATGAGCAAGTGCTGAGGGTTCCAGTTTGATTGCCTGCCTTTACGTTTGTGGACAGAATAGACCTCACTGGATACATCTTCAAACCGCCTCACGTCTGACTCCAGTTTCACTGCAGGCACTCTAGATGTTATTGAGGGCTTTGGCGTCGTGGCTTTGGGAAGAACCTTTACCATGTCGGCAATGTCAGACAGTGCATGTTTCTGAGGCATAGGAGTGGAGGACTGTGATGAAAGAGAGGAACTCGATTTGTTATGTTTGTTTTTTGTTAAGTCTATTGGCTGGTCATTATTTGTGAACATAAAGTTGGTGCTGTTTGTCCTGATGACAGCAGATGATGTGAGGACTGAACCTGGTTTCTCAAGACCACGGCTTAATTCTGAGAATATAGGTTGGATGCGCTGAGACAGCACCCCCTCTTGTCTTGGCTTATTTGCCTTTCCCAAATGATTGTTCAGGACAGACTGTAGTGCACTTAGAGGGTTTATAGTAGGGACTTCCTGAGAGTCACTGACAAGGTCTGAGGAACTGCTGTGCCCATTGCTGGCAGGAGGGCTTGGTGAGGGGTTGGCTGTGTCAGAGAAAGCTGGGCTCAACTTCCCTTTGATCGTGTCATTCCCTTCACTTACACAGTCTGCATCCAGCTTTGAAGAGGAAGAGGAATCATCCTGACAATCACTGTCATCATTCTCTGCGAGATCAAACTTGCTGTTCTGGCTCTCTTTGTCATCAGACGCACCACCCCTCTCCTTTTTGATGTCCAGATTGTGATGTCCCTGGAAACTCTCGTGTACTCTAAGTCCATGATAAAACTTTCCTTTGGGGGCGATGAGCCTCAATCTGTGATTGTGACTCTGTTTAACGTGTATGGGGGTAGAGGCAGAAAGAGGTGCATTCTTAATTACGCCTGATAGCTGGTAAGCTGCATGTATGCTGGGGTAAGCACTCCAGCTGGGTGTCCCCGTCTGAGCCTTATTAATTGCTGTGGCCACTGTGTTGGCTAATGATTTTAGTATGTCACCCCCACCACTGGCTCCTTGTTCCAGGTCCTCCTCTCGTAGGTATGGATATTTAAAATTAGCATCAGTACTCTTTTGATCTGCCCCGTCTTGCTGGTCATCTTTGTTTCTCTCGTCTTCTTGGTCAGGTTTCTTTTCCTTTGGGGACGATTTCTGAGAAACCTCAGAGACAGTACACTTTGAGGAGGCCTTTTGACCCTCAGATACATTAACAGCAGGTTCTGCTAGTGTCTGCATCTTCTCAATTGCTAATGGATCAAGAGTAAGTTGTTTACCCTTTTTGGATGCTGAATTTGTCACTTTGATGAAATGACCAGTGACCATCATATGAGTTGTCAGCTGTTGAAGAGTATCATGTGAACTTCCACATTCCATGCACTTTAGAATCTGGGATTTGCATGTTTCAAACTGCCATGTGTAGCTAGCACCATTCTGATAGCCATATCGGTTGTTTGGTGTGTTTGCAAGACCAGATGACCTTTGGGCTTCACTGTAGCCTATTGTACCGGTAGTAGAATCAGGAGAACATGGCCTTGTAGATTCAAAGGCACGCTTCTTTGCTGGTGGAACTAATTTAGGAGTGATCACTGGAATAGGTTCTTTCAAAGGCACTTTCTGGTAGTGTTTAGTTTTAATCATGTGGACACTTAGGTCTTGGAGAGAATCAAAAGAATGGCCACAAAACATGCATTTCAGCACTTTCTGTGCGTCCTCCTTGCCTTCCATGTCTTGAAGGTTCCTCTTCCGACTTTTGGAAGATGAAGTGGAGGCAATTCCTTGTCTGCTATGGTTGTCATCTTGGTAGTGTCCACTCTTGTTCATGTGCACTGTCAGTTCTACCAAGGTGTCATATGCTGCACTGCAATCTTTGCAGCGGAAGCGACTTGCCCCTGTGAAGACTGTACCACACGCTTTGCTGCTTTGCCTGTACAGGTGCACCGAGCTGAAAAGGTTTGGTTTTGACACAGGTTTTGGGGACAGTGTTTGCTGTAAGGTTTTGGACAGGGCATCCTGATGCCAGTCAAACTCACGCTTAGATGCTGCATTAGAGCTGTCGCAGTTGGGCTTGCTGCCAGTGTTACCAATCTTAAGGTCTAGTCCAATATTTGTCCAGTAGGAGTCTGAGAGGAAGTTGACATAAGTTGCCCTCATTTTCTCAAGGCTGCCGTACATCTCGTCTTTTGGTTTTGATCCATGATTTTCATTGTCCCTCAGGCTCTCTGGCGGGGAAGAGGCCTTGAAGTCAGATAGTCTGTCGCTGCCATCACTCAGACGGGACTCCAGTTCAACTTCCTGGTTGGACAAGACGCTGACAGGAGAATTCTGGAAGCTGTAGCTGCTCTTGTTGTCTGTTTCCTTATCCTCTGGATTTTTAGTGCTGGTCTTCTCAGACCCCTCATCTTCATTTTGCAAGTCATTTCCTCCCTCCTCTTCAGCAACTGGTTCGGGGGCACCAATATCATCATCTGGCTCATACACTGAAAAAAAAAAGGAGAAGTTTATTTATTAGTTAATAAAAAATTAGTTGGGACATTATATATAAAGTAGGGATGGGAAATTAAATAAGAAAGAAATTCAAGTACTTGAACTGTATTTTCACTCACTCAATCTAATTGACTTATGCATACACGCACTCTGTTAACATTCCTGCCCTGTGCTCGTTCTGATTGCTACAGTATGGCAAACGTGTTAAAAAAAACAGCCAATCACAGAAAGGAGAACGTTTATTCCAATTGCCTGTTTCAGATAATATTTCATGCACACGTGATGCTGTGTTAAGGCAGCGTTTCGCATTTCCTCACTGATTCATTCCAGTCTAAAGAAATCACTGTAGAGAGTGAAAAGTTTATATTGTGTAGTGGAGAATGCATAATTTAACTAACTAACTAACTAACTAACTAACTAATTGTTTTTTAATCAGAAGATTCATGTCCTTTAGTAATTTTATTTACACTTTGCTGCATTTCTGACGTTTTCTTTACATGCTCAATCAAAGGAGGAGGGAAAAAGACGAATAAAGCTCAGGTATTCTGCAGTAAATACATTGTTGTATCATATCGCAACAGTGTCGTAAACACCATACTGGGTATCTCATCCCTGACAATTCATCCATTTGTCATTATACAGTTTAGAGTTCTGGTTGTAACAAAGGAGATACTATGTACAGTATGTAGCAAGATATTATCTGTGATTCAGTGCTATAAATGGTGTTTTGTGTGCATGACGGGATTGGTTGAGAAATGACCTGACAGCAATGTGAAAAAAGCAACAAATTTGTTTTTGGCTTTGCTAAATATTACTATTTAATCTGTTTCCCACTGATTAACATTAGGGTGCACAGCAATCTTCTACAGCAATGCTTTCCGCTTAACATCTCTTATAAAATTAAATTAGGGGTGAACAGAAATGATAGAGATGAATGATCTAAAATGAATAAAAGCAAATAAGAGTTTTTTTTAGGCTTTTTTAATCTAAATACTGTTAAATGTACAAGAAAAAAACCCATTTTGGATTAGTGGTAAAACGCAAGATTGATCCGACTCTTACATTTTACATTTCGTATACAATACAGTACACATATTTCTGTTACAATGATTCTACATTTGATTGCCGGTTCAACATTCAAAAGTGGTTTCAAGCATAAGAGCTTTTAGTGAAATATATAGCATCAGACACTTGCATTTCCTCTGGTTAATATTCCATTTCGAGTTCCACTCAACACATAGAACTGTCGATTGTAAGCTTTAAAAGTACTACCCTGTGCCTACCCTCTAGGCCTTCAGCATTTGGACTCTGAAAATAAGACTTTTTTAATCAATATTTTACAGGCGCCTCAAGAGGAAGCCTGTAGGTGAACTGCTGCCAGCTAATGGATGAAGATGGAAACGGGATTCAGACTCTGAAAACAAACATGGAGAACGCATGGAGACCCTGCGCACAGGCAAACAGACTCCCAGTGTGTGGTGACCTCGATCCAACATCATCAAGATTTTACATCCAGCAGACAAAGATGAGTGAATGCATCATGGAATACTTTTACCATCTCTTGGTGCTCAAGAAGGAAGTCATGTTTTATGTATTGACATGGGTGATCTCCACTTATATGGATTTCACGTAGCTCTGGATTAGAAGTGTTTGGTCTCTTTGCAACTTTATACATGCAATGGCTTTATTAACAAATTGCATAGGTGTAGACATATAATTCGGCTAATTCAGTAGTTTCATGAAGGATTTCAGGTATCGAAAAGAGAATGAAATACAGCATTTTTGTATGGTGAGGACAAAAATGTGCTCTGATAGACTTTTAACTGTCATTATACAGTTAAAAGTCCATCAGAGCACATTTTTTTCCCCACCATACAAAAATGCTGTCTTTTATTCTGTATAATGACAACATAATTTTTTCCTGAGCTACACTGTACATAAGCAGTACATGTAGTTTAACCTACATTGAAAACAGAGATACAGGGCGAAATCTCTCCATTAAAGTAATAAAGTTTTAATACGTTCTGCCTTTTTGACACCATTGATATATAGACGCAGCTATTAATTACCCGAACTCTATGTAAACCTAAAGCAATTTACAATCTAATTCTACCTTGACCTTTCCAATGAATTGCAAATGTTTTATCTAAAACCAAACAGGTTAACAATTATTTGTGAATGCACTGTTCTTTTGCGCAACTTAGATTAGGCTTGTAAGTTATAATCATGATTTAATACTAAATATACAGTAAAACCGTCTCTCTTTTTCTGACACTGAACCACTGTTCTAAAGCTGCGTGTGTCTCTGTGTTTTAATGCCATTAAAAGCACAAATTAACCTCAAGCCCCCCAGATGTCTTGAAAGAAAAAATAAAATCATTTCCTCCCTAAGCCATTTGTAAGAGTAAGCTTCTTTTTGCCAGGCTTTGATCTCTGCCAAGCAGCAGGGTTCCAGAATACAAGATCAAATGCAAGGGCACAGGCCCTCAAGATATTAAGAGTTAAACCGCTACGGCAACATCAGGACACAATACCACAGCCTGGGCAATTACAATGAAATCCCATGCTCCCACCATCAATCACTGATGTTTAGGTCAATAAAACAAGTAAAGCATAACTTGAACTAAGACAGGGACCATTTGTATTCGTTTTCATTAATGTTCACTAGCCTATATATTATTTTCATTTAACCTAAGCGGTGCATAAACGCGAAGCGCACCCGTGTTTTACCCCTCTTTGAATTTAGGAATAGCCATCAGGTGAACTGATGATATGAGGCTGTTTTGGTGCTCTGTGCTTTTTAAATCTCTTGAAGGCTGCCTTCGATTTAAATAGGCTCGCAAAATAAGGGCCTGGCATGCTGATGCTGAGATTTAGCATGTCATAAACTCCTGTAAACCCTCCAATCTGTGTCAAAACAAATTTATATCTTCAGACTGAGATATGCAAAGGTCAAGAAACCTAAGGTGTCTGTCATAAATCAGCCACTTGAAGTGTTTATAACATTAATCCATTGGAACGGACTCTTGGCATAACAAGACCTCGATTTCAGGAGCTCGTTGGTTGTCAGCCAAGCGGCTGTGCAAGACCGGAGAGCAGAGCATGTGGGCTGGGCAGACTACGTATGATTCACATACACAAGTTGAATACACACCTTTTGAAAAGTCTACTTTAAAGGAGACCTATTGGATTTGTAGTGTCTGTACAAACAATAAAACATTTGATGCTTTTTAGCCTTTTTACATTTTTTGTACTGGCCAGGGCTTAATCTAGCCAATTCTCCCATTGTGACCTCATATAAGAAGATACCCTCCCCTGGGTAGTTGCTCAGCTCTGCTGATCTCTGCAGGGGCGTGGCTCAGCAGTAACCAGTTTACATAGACATTGAAACAGCATGTGGATTGGCACCCCATCCATGTGCCCCGAGTCCTCTTGTACAGCCTTCAGGGCTCCCGCGACCCTGTACAGTATAAGCGGTATAGAGAATGAGCGAGGGAGAGAGAATGAAATGGTGTGTTTTTGCGAGAAAGGGAGTTTGAGGTATGAAAAATGCGTCTGAGGGATATTTCAGCTGGTGCATTACCAGACACACATCGAGGGACATCTGTGATCTACTGAACTTGTTAAAGTAACAGTTAAATAATTGTTATCAAACAGAAAGTATGAGGTCATTTCCTTTGGCTAAAAATGGCTAATAATTCTCTGGGTTTTAATAGCTAGGAAGACTTAAATACCCTATAACGTCATGGACAATAGAGAGGCAATGCTAAAACAAAAACACTCAATACTCCACTATACAATCTGACATATTAAAATCAACAATGTTAAAAAAAATACATTTTAGGATTAATAAGCCAACAAAAATATTGTTCCTCACTGAATACGATGTACATCATAGATCCAGGAGAAGCAGTCACAGTGTCTTATACATTTGTTTTCATTGTTAAACTCAATTGTACAGTATATAGCTGATATTATGTGAATAATATTATGTGCAAGGAGAAATTCCTTGAACACAGTAACTAACAATGCAATGTTTGAATCATTGCATTTTTTTAATCCAAAACAGGCATAAAAGATCTTGCTTCACTCTAAGAGATGCAAAAATGTTTCCAATTCAGTCACAGGTTTTGGCACAGGGTTCAGCGTTAAGGGTGGTCGATATCTTAATTCTCAGTGGAGCCTGCGTTTAAGAATTACAACCTTGTAGGCTCTTCGCTGTTGCTCACACAGACCAGGTTGTGTATGGAGTAAATCTGTCAGTCAAAGGTCTATGAGCATATAAACCTTTGCGAGACTACAGTATTGCTGCTAGGTCTGCCTAATTACAAGTGCTCTTTAATGCTCTTATAGTAATACTGCTAGGATTTCACACTGAGAGCATGTTTAGGAACGAGCTAGAAGTAAATCTGTCAAGGGCTCAATCTGCATTCATTTAGAGAGAATATAAAGTACTGTGTCTTTGCAGTTCATGTAACACACTGCAGCTACTTCCATCACTCTCAGGGTTCAGCTACTTCGGTGGCGAGTTAGAGTCGACCTTCCAAAGTGCCCTTCTGGTAGTGTTACCAGCGCTTGCCACATCAACATACAGTATATCGCTGTAGCTGTAACATTTCCATCAAGCGCATGTTTGTGTCCGGGAGACAGCGGCCGCATTCAGGGCCCAGGAGGTAACACTATCTTCATGTGAGACGCTCTAAATTCGAGGTGCCGCTGACAGGTCTGTATGTCTAGGGCACTTTCGGCAAGCTCGCTTGCCCGTCTCAGGCTACAAGTTTTCTTTTTATTTTTTTTCCTGCCCCACGCCAATCGATAGCTCTTTTTACTTCTCATTGATTGCCTAGCAGTGGGAGCGACCTAAGCAGAGGCTGTTATGACATTTCTAGATTTCCTCCTGTCCTTGGGACAATCAATTACACGCGCATGGCAATCAAAACCTCTTTGCAAAATGAACCTGCTCCATGACATTTTCATCTCCTGGATTTATGCCATGCTTTAAAAAAAGAGAGAGAGAGACAGATAGAGAGAGAGAGAGAGAGAGCAGACAGACAGGGTTGTCGTGTCTCACATAAGAATGCAGTGTGCACATACACAGACACGCCATGTACACAGAGTCATATGCTAATGACCCGGGTCAGGGGATTGCTGAAATCTCGTGCTAGACTCGGCTATACAGAGGCACACCTTTGTTGGATATGTTGGTTTGGTTATTGATTTTTGTCATCAGCTATGACAGCCGAGTCCACTGTGGATTTACCTGACGGTGCCCTATATAGAGTTCAAGAGTCTTACAGCCAGCAGAGTTGCAGTACAAGGAGACTTTGATAAATCGCACTAGCATCAGGAGGCTCTCATTTATTCTGGCCTGTTTTCTTTCCTGCTTTGTAGCCTAAAAAATTAATAAATAAATAAAATACAGAAGACGTGAATATTCGTGGGATTAGTCCCTGTGCACTAGAGATGGGCAATATGACAATCATATTATATCAATATAATAATAGATTATCATAGGTGTTTCTAAGATACACCAAAAGTATTATGATCAAAAAAATAAATAAAAATAAATAAACATATATAAACACTACCGCTCAAAAGTTTGGGGTCACCTGCAAATTTCTTGGTTTTCCAAAGGAAACCACATTTTCATGCAATTCACAAACAATTTTATCCATTTCACAAGCAATTAAAGAATTCTGATTGTAATGGAGCGTCCAGCACTGTCTCCGGATCTGAACCCTATTGAGCCGTGGTGGGAGCAGCCTGACCGTATGGTATGGAGGAAGACTCCATCACGCCAATCCATCTTGTGGGAGATGCTCCAGGAGGCATGGGGTGAAATCTCATCAGATTATCATGAACAGCTAGAATGACTATGGTCTGCCAGGCTGTAATTGCTGCAAAAGGTATTTTTTATGAAGGCAAAGTTTGAAGAACACATTCATCATTTCCATCAAAATCATTATTTCCAACTCTGACAATGTCAGCATGTCCTGTTCTTTTGCTATATTTTCTATTCAGACTAATTTGTGTGGGTTTCCTTGGAAATCAATAAAAATTCAAAGTGATCCCAAACTTTTGAGCGGTTGTGTATATATCTTTCATGATATTTTATTTAATGTATTAAAAACATACTTTTTCAAATTAATTAAGTATAAATGAAAAAAAGAAAAATGCACTTTTTTACATTAACAAGTTTTAATATTGCATACAACATTTTAATAAAACAAGGCTGTCTTATCAGTTTGCATTTACTTTATGTTCTAGTAATTTATCACAATATTGACATTTTCTGGGAAATGTACAACAGGCGTTCAAGTCAAACGTTTTATTGGGCAGAATAACAGAACACAGATATGAGTGTAAAAACTACTTGTATTTCTCTCTATAATTCCGCCCCTGCTACACTAATGTACTTATCCCAGCATTTCACAAGTGCTTGGTACTGTACCTTTCTACCAAAGTAGAAAGTTTTCTCAGTTCGCCGGAGTCATGATCGGACTGTTGCTTAATGTCTGAAACGCTGGCCTCCCAGGAACTCCTTTAATGACCCAAATGAGAGTTAATTAAAAAGAGGTCAGGACTATACAGGAATATGGCAAAAACATCCAGCTTATGGAACGGGAACGACTGCAGTGGACATACAATGTTACATGCACCATTCAAATGTTTTACTGCGGCTAAGAGTCTCATCACTGTGCGCTTGATTGGCTTACACCTATTTTATGCCAAAGTTTCAACACAATTTCAACTCAAATTTAGAAAAACTTAAATATTTTACCCTTATATCATCCACCACTACTGCGCACTTAGGGCAACTTATAAACTTAGAATGAGAAAGAGAAATGACCATAATGAAACCAAATCAAGACCTAAATCAACTAAAATCATTTCATCGATTATTTAGTTATACATGGATGTTTTTATGGTTATAAGACTTTCTGATACAGATTGATTACTTTCTGTAATTAACAAACCAATCTCAGGTATTTCACTTTTCAGTATTTTTTTGTACCTTCATTTTATTTTTTTATTTTTTTTTAAAGAAATCCATACGCTTTGTCTGCTCACACTTCTCCGAGTTAATCCGTAACAGGCTCAATAAAACCATTTACCGATCTTGAGCAGCCGGCGACGACAGAGCTGTGCAAACGTTTGCCAGCTCTACTATGTGTCAAGATGAGGTGCGAACTGCCAGAGCTACTGGTTAAAAAAACTCATAATCACTTCATGGCTGCCAAAAACATACACAAGGCATTATAACCCGGCTGGAAATCAGATCTAATACACAGGGTAACGTTGTATTCCAGGATTTTTTTCACGTCTTTCCCTGCAGTTGTTTTTTTGTAGTCTAACGTGCTGTTCTGAAGACACACAGTCGAGCACATGTGCAGACGCTACAGCTGATTTCCGCGCTATTGTAGTCTGTAGGAAGCCTTTTTTTCCGTTGTGTTATATCCCTTCCAGGTTGCAGGCTTGAAAGTGGACAAGCGCTAGATTAGAGTTCGTTTTCGTATGCATGAAGGAGACGTTACTTTAAGTGCATTACGTCCTTCACTAAACACGAGCCGTTCATGCGGATAAATGCCTGGCTTTCATACAACCGCACGTTAAATATTTAATGCTCTAATATAATCAACTTCAGGTTCCCGATTCGAGGAGGACACGGGGAGAATTGCAGAGGCGTGCACAATAGTGGAACTGCTGCAGTCCTCGTGGACGTACGCCGACTCCAGCTGTGCACTTTGCCGCATCCGAGGAATGAAGGATGCTTCTTATCACTTCTCACCTGGGAAAGGTAGAGCATGCAAGAGCAGAGGTACGCCTCACGCCCAAATCCCTGTTGTAACACTCGCCATCTGTGGCTCAAGGACTCTTATATCCTATATTCTAATTATGAGGAGAAAGTTGGCCCTTTTCCTCTTCCTCAGACCTGGCATGGAATCCGAAAAGGACGTCCCAGTGGGAATATGTCGAACTGATACGTCGATCCGAATACGCTGAGAAAAATCCACAAAAAACGATACTGTATGTATGTTGCAAATACATAATATTTAATAATAAATGTATAGTTTTACTCTTGTTATCTTTTCATACGCTCTGTATTATAAATTTACAAAAGAAATCTGAGGGTTACACACAAGAACTCACAAATTCTATTACGAAAGATAGTGCTCAGTCTTCTAGAATACGATACGATTAATTAGCCCCAGATCGATATGTGATCAAACAGGTTTAGAATCTGGATTAGGCCATAATTAATTCAGGAAGGATGATGACATAGAGAAGAAAAAATTTACAAGTTTTTTTTTTTTTTTTGAATTATCATTGTTACATCGGTTAATTTTAATCATTGTCTCTTAAATCCCTGCATTGATCCCGATCGCCGGATCGTTAAACCCCTAGTGTTAACAGGCGCACTGCACCAGCTGCCAATGTGACTGCCTTGCGCAATTCACAAAATGTTTAACAAGCTTTAAAAGGAAACCATGAGGTTCAAAAAGCTACCATACATCTTGGCGAAAAAAAACAAAAATCTGAGTTACTCAGCTTTTCAATGTTTTTACACTCCTGCTGAATCTCCCATGAACCATGCCACAATCAGTTTCAGTTCTACTCTCAACCTGAGGCCTGTGCTGACACACGTCCTTCTCATCGCAAAACTCAATGTGTAACTGAAATTTTAAACGATGACCAATCTGTTTCCGACAGACATTAATGAACTAGGATTCCTGTAAACTCACCCGGGATAAGACTAAAAATCTGGATATGGAACACATTTATTACTCATGATGAATAATGCACCACTCAGGTCACACTTCTCATGATCTGCTCTCCTTCCCACGTCACTCCCAGTGTCTGGATCCATTTCTATCCAACATTAACTTATTTTTTTTTTATGTACTGGGTGAAAGAACAGAGAAGTGCCTTCTTTGAGTACTTTATCAAGCTTAAAACCCCAAACCCCACACTGTACCCCTTCCTCCTCCTCCCTCTCACACACCTGACCAGTCAAGCAAACAGGGGCAGCGCTAATAAAAGCCCATCTTGCTTCGCTTCCAATTTCCCTGATCGAATGTCACTCAGGAATGTTTGCATGGCTGAAAGACAGAAAGCACTTTTTTTTCTTCTTTCTTTTAAGGCAGCCGTCTCCTCCTCTGAGCCTGATTAGCCATGCTTTTGTTTAGCCGTTTTTTTTTTTTTTTTACGAGCTGAAACGAGAGGAGGATATAGCCCGTGTAGCCTGGCTGAGCAGCGCTGAGGTTTACAATGCACCTCACGCCACCTGCAGAGAGGATTAGACAAACACGAGCACCCCGGCATAGGCTAACACACTGTTCTGCTGTTCCACTTGATATTTACCTATGGATTTCTCACAACGGTCTGCTAACGTGCGAAGTTTGACTATATGGTTCGCAGTGTTTCATAAATGGATTTAAACATCTAGCGCGCTAAGATATTCTGAACGGATCGAGCTAGTACTAGATCATGACATTATCAAATGTCACACCATGAGAGGGAAGAGAATGGGAGAACCTGTGTATTGTTTTTCGTTTTTCAATGCTCACCCTGTGCTCCATGCTGAGGCATTGTGCGCGCTTGGCAGCGTCCTCGGCGAGCACCGAGCGGTAATAGGCGAGAACTGCTAGCGGAAGCAGATCCGCTGGGACTCCCGAGCCTGTCCTCTGTGCTTGATATGAAACAAAGCTCTTGTGTGGCCTTTGTCTCAGTCACCTTCGCTGACACACATAGAAGCCTGGACGTAAAGATGACTTTCAAAGACAAAGAAGTAGGTCCGCCGAGCATGTGGCGAACTATTTTAAATGTGTCAGCCTTCATCCGCCTAAGGATTTGATGCTTAATTTTCACAGATTTTGTCTGGAAGTGTTAATTGATTTCAAACTGACTCCATGGATAGACAACATGTTTGAGCTGATGGTCGCCACTTCGGAAGCCTCTATGACAGCTTACACAAATTGCTTTGACAGCGTACGAGTGACTGTGGTGACATCCACACGATTTTCCCCTCACACAGGAATCTGCCGTTTACCTTAGGACGCTTCTGTATATAATGTATTTTTTTCGACATAGGCTCTGAAATCGCTCATTAAAGTCGACTCATGGTGGGTTCTGGCACTCGAGAGGAAAAGACAGATTATAACAATTTGTATTTTTCCTGACTCCCCTTCCCTCCAAACCCTCCCTCTTGCCCTCGGTGGATCTTTCATTAGATTCTGGCCAGGCTCCAGACACCACTTTGCCTTATACAAGCATTTTTTGTTCAGTTTTCAGCAAAGGAGGCATTTTTTATATATATATATATATATATATATTCCAAGTTCATTAATAGGAGATTGCCACTTTCTCCCGCTTTCATTAAATGCAATGAGGCTCGCAGGTAAATCTGCGCCAGAAGCGTGGTGCTGTCAGTTTCTGGAGAGACCAAAGGCTGTTTGGTGGCACGAGTGAAAAGAAATGGAAGGAAGGCTGTCCCGCCAGAAAGCTAGTGGGGAGATGCACTGAAGGGGAGAGAAAATGCCTCCAAAACATAGTCCTCTCCATTGGCATTCATTTTAATGGCAAATTTGTCGCGAGCTGTTGTCAGGCACCCTCGGCGTAATGATTAGGCCCGCTAGTCGCTGCGAAGCACTGACTTCAAGATTCGCCTGGTGAGCATTGTCAATCCGTGACAGCACACAATGGCGGCCCGAATTGTGAGATGGGTTGGCAAGCATGTCCCTGTGAAAAAAAAAAATTATAAAAAAGCCCTCCCCACACACCCCTTAAAGCTGCATTTCTGCTGTTAGTGAATATTTTGTTGTGTTGATATCGAGTTGATTAGAATGAAAAAGGAAGCCAAACCACTGAAAAGATTCCCTTAGTGAAGTGTGGGAGACTGACAGACTTTCCTGGAGTTAAACTATTCACTACTTTATGAAAGCGTACTCCCGTATGCACTCCTTAAAGAGCGCACGGCGTTTACGGGAACATCGGGAACCCGGAATACTTGGTGTTTAGCAAGAGATGTCAGTCCCATCCGTGTCCATTTTGCCTGATCCCTCAACACCCAATGAAATACCATGAGTCATTTCCTTAACTCTCATTCTGACATGCTGGATAAATCAGTTCCAGCACATGAATGACTAATCCACTTCTGAGATGTTTTGGCAGCAGAAAAACACATTATTTGTTCGGTGCCTTCGATCTGCATGGTGATGAAAAAGGTAAGTAGTCACATTTATAAAGGACATGTGCTTAATCAGAGTTAAATTATGCTACGGTGAATAATCCATCACGCTGGAGCTCTCCCTCTGAGTGAAATCAGACACTTAGCCATTAGTAAAATTAGACAGATGTCTAATTTTGTAAAGCCGTTTTTGTTTAACACGGACTTCGTGTTTGTTTAATATGCAGTATATGCGTGCTTAGCCTCATTATGTCATGCGGACGAATCGTTTCCTTGCTTCGAACGCTCCTTAAAGTGCTCGCTCCTGTCATATCTTGTCCGTTCTAGTATTCAGAGCTAAGCTGGTATAGCTGGTAAGGACGGCATCATGCATCATGTGTTGCTTCAACCACGTTGTTATGTAAAAGAAGAAGAAAAAAAAAGAGCACAGAATTCTCTCTGATGAGAACATGGCTTTTTCTTTCCATGTGTGTCCATCTCACCTTCTCAAAAGAAACCCAAGCATATCTACCAGAAATCTCTTTTCTCGTCCATCTACACTCTGACTCTTATTGAGTTGCATGGTTGCCCATTAGCTGTAATGGAGTGGGAGGTGGGACGGAGCGTCTCTCATTAAACGAGAGCGGTGCAGCCCTTCTCAGGCTGAAAACGGTTAATTTATGGAAAAAAGAAGGAGGGCAGATGAGGCGCTGAGATGGAACAGATATCCCGCAATGGCTCAAGGCAGGGGGGAAGGAGAGAAGGGAAGAGAGAAAGGGTGGAGAGAACCCGAGCAAAAGGAGGAGAGAGGAAAAGTGAGAGAGAGAGAGAGAGAGAGAGGGAGGGAGGACAGAGGAACGGCTAATGGAAATGAGTGACAGGCTTTCAGAATGATTTACAACGGGCGGCTGGGCGGCGGAGCTGCGGCGCTTTTGATGGATGATCCTGAAAGACGGCGCGCGACCATAAATCATGTCTTTGAATCATTGACAGAGATAAAGGAGGGGGAGAAAAAGCAATGGCATTGATGCTCATTCTTCCAATAATGTACATTGACGAGTTACACTAGCGAGCCTTAATTAAAAAGTGAACATGTGGTCCTCTTTCTCCCTCACTCTCTCTTTCTCTGTCTGGCTTTCTCTCCAAGCTTTGGGTGGTGATATCAGTCATGTTTAAAAATGCAGTTTCGTAACGTCCTCGCCTCTTTACCGCACTCCTTAGTGGACCAGAAAAAAAAAATAAAAAAAAAAAGGATCAAGCTAAAGTTTGGAAAGTTGACGGCTTTCGGTTCGGTGAAATATTTACACACCTTATTTTGTCCCCATCATGCAACAATAAAAGCCCATGTTTCACATTTCTTCCTGATTTTTCTTTTCGTTAATGCCCATGGACACACACACACACACACACACACACACAAAATGTTTGACTCAAATATGGTCATTTGTCAGTCCATTGTTACTGTGACAAGTGCAAACAGCAAACACGACAGGTCAAACTTTGGGAGGACAATCGCATCCAGAGCATCTCCTCTTCTGCCAGGTCCTGATGTATGTCAGAAGAAGGGAAGCAGAGAATAAGGAAAGATGGAGAGAGAGAGAGAGAGAGAGAGAGAGAGAGATGAGCACGGCGGGAGAGGTGGCAGGCTGAACGCTTGGCATTCTGCATCAGCTGGGCTCCTCCAAACTGCACACAATAGAGCAGTGAGGTGAAAGTAATCCAGAACATCTGTCCTGGAGCTGAACGAGCTCGGCCTGTTTGTTCTGTTAGAGGAAAAGAGGCTTTGGAGAGATAACAATCCCTGCGATGAGAAAATAATGGAGACAAATACAAAAAAAAGAACAAATCTACAGATGTAAATATTACAGATTTGGTAAAGACGAACTGGCACCTATGGGCCATCCAGCTACTGGCATGTTTTTGGGAGGAAACCTGAGAATCCAGAGGAACCCTGGAGCTGGGAGACAGCCGTCTCAGTGATATCAATGTTCAATCAAATTCCGTTTTTTTTTATACATCTCAACAGATCGTTTGTGCCAAAGCATCCACAGGGTGAAAGAACAAACTGTTTTGTTGCGTGTAGGAGACTGTGAGAGAGTTTGCTTCGTTCCTTTCACATTTCTCTCTCGAACTCGTGATGATGGCTGAAAGTCAACAATAAGGCATTGACTTTTCAGATGCCTCGTTCATGCTGGCTGCAGTGTTCCTTATGTCACAGCTTGTCTCGCTTTCTAAAGAAAATGACATGAGCTTTGCGTCAGAGGCCAGACCTCCCCTTGACTTGGCTTCTAGTTGTTGTGTTTTAGATTGTAACCTTGTACCATGGTCTTGGAGGCATGCGTATGTGTGTGTGTGTGTGCACGTTGGTGTACGTGGCCGTTTGCTGAAACACATAAAATCCACCTCCAGCTGGACGATGACATTTTGGCTGTTCGAAATGAAACCCAGGCAACAATAGTGCTCCTGCTGTGCAATGCTATGGCACACACACACACACACACACAAGGCCTAGTGTGAGGTATCAATGCCACACATACAAACACACCCCCATACACACATACACACACACACACACACACACACACACACACACACCCCCCCCAGCACCGTTGGGATGAGTAATTATTTTCTGCATATTGTGAAGTTGTACATCTATCATGTCTGATCCCATACTGACATTTTCAAACACGGCTTGATGGACACCTGAAGTAATTACTTGTCATTCTTCCGTTTGAGGATTTTCATGTCTTGCTGCTGCGTTCCCCGCAACACTCTGCTGCCTGCTCTTCTCCGGCGCAGCCGTGCGGTATTTTAAGAAACTTCATCTTAGAGAAAAAAAGTGCACCAAAATCAACACACACACAAAAAAAAGTGATTGAGACAAAAAAAAAAAAAAAGATTTGAGGATGAGTCGAATAATGATTCGCGTGTCTGCTGCAGTCTTTCCAGCCAAATGAACCGAGGAGCTCGATAAACTTCAGAGTCGCTTTGTCTTGGAGTGCTCATTATTTACTCCAATCTTAAATGGTCTTAAAAGATGATCCATATAGTAATGAAGTCAGCTCCCCCGCTGGCCAGATGCCCAAATACACAACATAATCAAAACAAAAGCGCTGGAGATTCTGAAGAGCTGCTCTGCGTTTGACTGACAAACATTACTTTTATTCGTTCGTCGTACCCCTTTTCTGGTAAACAGATTAATGGTTATTGAACACTAATTGATGTAAATACTCTGCAAATGGCTCGAGGATGGGAAGAGTCCTGCAGCAGATCATCCTTGCTTTCAGTTTTTTATGCTTCACAATGGTCTGGAATCGGCTTGCAGTTCACCCTCAATTAAAGGACAAACATTTCTGCAATATGAGTGATGTGCTGTACTCTTAAGCATGAAGCATAACAATAGAGTACAAGCTTTTTTATTCGATCATCACTATACAGCAAAGTTCAGTGCCGTATTAATCAGAAATCGAATGTATGGTGGTGGCCAAAAGTAAGAAATTTGATGTTTTAATGATTTTTACAATAATGACGATCAAGATAATAAGCATAATTGGTCATTTTATGCGATGAAAATGCTACACGATGATCAATATTTACTATGAAGTGTGTTATTCTGCTGGATTCGGCTGGGCATAGAGTCAAACAACACGTCTGCAGTACTCTGGTGTCACTCACTCAATCCATCCATGCCTGCTTGATTGCTTCCTGAAAATCATGTACAGAAGACCATTCCGTCGTTCCTCACCATTGCCCGAATGTTTTCTATTGGGTTTAGATCGGGAGACGACCTGACATTCAGACCCTGAATACCACTGGCACACAGACAGATTTTCACTAGTTTTTCGGGTTAATTATCACACCTCTTCAACCAGATATGCGAAAACTAATTAGTAAAAACACTTTTTTGTGCACATGGAGATCTACGTATAAGACATGTAGATATATATTAAGACAACAAGTATTATGTTGTCTTAATACTTTTGCCCACCACTGTAGATGTAGTGAGCATTGCACGGAAGTGGACACTAAGTTACAGCCTGTCTAGTTATATTTCTTACGGGATGACAAGCTTGATGCTGTTGACAGCCGTATTCGCATGAAAGATGAACTTTAGGAGGCGATCAGTTTTATAAGAGGATGTGAGGATGAGGATGTGAATGAAACAAGTCGAGTTCAAACAAGTTGAAACAAGGGACGCCACTGTCACATGAACATCCTTGTCATTAATGTAGAGAGATAATAACCAAAGTGAAAATGTATCAGCACAAGTTTAATTAATTCCACACGTTTTTTTGTTTTTTTTTTCAGGTTAGATTCATTTTTCTTTACTGTTACAAGAGCTACAGCACTTGTCATGTGACCATAACCTTTCCTGTCAGGCTACACATTGTACAGTAGGAGCCCATTAGTTTACACAACCCTGCTGCAAGACAGGGGTGAAGCCGCGCTCTCAGACCCTTGGACCCCACCGCCTTGTTGTTTTTGGAGGATTGTGAGAGCAAATAGCCACTTAAAAAAAAAAAACTCCCTGTGCTTTCGGTCAAAACCGAAACGCTGTCGAGCCATTCATCAAAGGGCTAGACAACCTGCTCCTCTGTCTACCCCCTCCTTCCACCCGTTGGCACTGGCCATCTCCCTCATCTCTGGGTTTTAACTAGGGCTCCGCAACATTCCAGAAATGACAAATGATACTTATACCTCTGGCCTGTACCGAATCAATAGGCATGCAGAACGGCTATCCATCTTGCTAGCTATCGACAGCTGCTGCTTGACATCTGAAAGGGTGGGGGGGGTTTGTGCCCGGTGGCTTTATTCAACAGCAAGACAAGGCTAATGGCAACGTGTATTTTTTACCTTGAGGTTTGTTTGAACTGACTGTCCCATTGTCTAAAACCTAGGACCCAGACTCGCTCTACTACAGAGTTAAAGAGTGCAAAAATATATGTATAATCAACTAAAAATGTGCAAGTAATAACTAAGCTTCTGTAACACTCATCCAGCATCACATTCAGCTACATGTACAGAAACAGGAACGCCTTCCCAATTCAGTCTAAACCTATCCAGATGACTGTATTTGGCATCCGCGTAGAGCGATCAATCACCATAACACGAACGTCACAGTCTCGAAGAAAACGAACCGACCGAAACATTGCATCTCTCATGCTAAGCTCCCAAAGCATTATCCCAGTGACCTCCTCAGCAGGGATGCCGCTCGAGCGCTAAGCTAAGCTCACACCTGCGCGTGTTTACACGGCCGCGGGTGCTGCTGGAAGCCGATGGCGGAGAGATACGGCTGCGTCTGTATCTCAGCAGCTGACAGATAGCACTTCAGTCCAGCTTTAGCTGCACCTCCCCTCAAGGGGACGTGATTGATGACTACCGCTGCCACCTAGATCCATTCTCTCTCACTCGTTCTCTCTCTCTATCTCTCTTTCCAGTCCTGCTGCACTTAGAATGAGGGTGACACTCATCCCTCACACCGCTTTTAAAGATGCTGGTTTGCAAACGGAGAGACTTCACAAATACCCGTGTTTGCACTCGAAAATCCTTAAAGATGGATGACGGGTGAATTTCACAATCTTATTGCTAGATAAAGGAAGAACACAGCGTGAGAATTAGGGAATACGATTTCATCATTTCTACATGACCTTATGGGGCAGGGGTAGCTCAGTGGACTACTGTAGTCAGAATGTCCATGGTTTGAGCCCCAGCGCCACTGAGCTGCCACTGTTGGACCCTTGAGCAAAGGTCCTTCACCTTCAACTGCTCAGATACAATAAGGCATCAGGCTGGCAACCTGACCCCATAAGGAACGGGCACTGAAATGATCTCTTCAGGGAGGGGAGTATTCGTCGCCCGATGGCATGTGAATGGAGACTTACCTTATGCGATGTTATACTGCCATGATTTCCAGTGATGTTTACGTCGATCATACGACATTAACAAGGTTCAAGATTACAATTTTACATAACCATATTCAGCTCAATTTTGATCTTTCATTTAGTTTTGCATTTAATATTGAAATGCTAAAGTTTAAATGCCTTGACTGTGGTTAAGTCTGTTGATCAAACCGCATGTAAACTTTTACAGTAAAAACGCTGAAAGCAAGGATAGAAAATGGCTGACCTGGTGTGAGGTCAATCGGACTTTTTTTTTCGTTTCAATCCTAAAGGAAAGGTTTCATCACTCAGGTTGAATTAAGTGAAAAACATAATCTGTAAGAAATTATCACAAAATTCGACAAATCTTCGTAACTAAAAAAAGTTACAAGGTGATATCAGACAGATATTTTTTTATGTAATCCTAATGACACACATCAGTACTGCTCCATGGCGTTAAGTTTAATCTGTTCTAAACACTTAAAATCATCAATCAAGATGTTTTTTCGGTGTTAAATGAAATATCGCCCAAACCTAGCATGGAGGTATTTTTTTTTTTTTGAGTATGTCAGCAACGCTAATGCCTTTTGTTTTTATTCGCTTTTCAAAAGTTAGAAGTTTGACGCCCTGTGCCTTTTAAGAAACCGGCGCCCGAGCCATCCATTTTAACGACGCGACCGTAAACGTGTTAATGAACACTTAGCCCAGCCATCTGGAAGACAATTACACGGGAACAAACACACCAGCTCAGCAACTAAAGGTTGGGTCATCAATCACAGACAATTGTCACAAATGAGATGACTGTTTTCTGCTGAGGCTTTGGCCTCATAACCCGATGAACTGCTGCGTCCAGGGGAAAGCGAGTTCCTCGTTCCAAGGCTTAAAAGAAGAAGACAAAGAAAGACCATCTCTCGCCCACTTAACTGTTGTGTTAAAGACAATCAGCCTCATTAGCGGTATTGGCTGCCAAATCTGGGTGTGATCTAAGAGTGCAGTACATCATCCAAAAATAAACATCTCGCAATCTGTCCACATTAGGTGACAAAAAAGTGCGAAATAATTGTGCATCATAGCAAATGCAAATGAAATGTGTATGAAAAAAGTCTATTTTTAACTAGAACGCATAGAAAAGGATGTCTGTACAGGGAAAGAAAAAAAAACCCTCACTTAATAAAGTGCCAGTCCTCAGAGGTGTCCTACAGTCAGGCTTAAGCCTCTCCTCCATGAGTAGTCTAATTAATTAACATTTCCTCCCTTTTTCTAATTGTAATCATATGCCCCTTGGGGAGCCATCACGGACTGTAATTGCAATTAAACATTTGGATGAGTTGGTAAAACAATGTCAAAACGCGCAGTTCATCTGTGGAGCCGCACAACGAGGGTGTAGGGTGGCTTGAGCGTCACTTGCGTACATGCAAAATTCACATTCAGCCATTAACTTTAGCATTATTATGCATTCGTGCTGGCAGGATTTGTGTTTTCTGCATGCCAAAAAAAGGGACACGATGACAAAAAGTCCTTTTTTTTACTGTAATTTGTCTCTGTTTTAAAAATGCTTAGAGATGTTCTTTTTTCCCCCTTTCAGTATGGAGATGAGCAGACTTCACTGCTTTCTCCTCGCTTTCTCCGTCTTCCCACGAGGTACGGATGAAATCCGACCTATTCTGGCAACATCCTAATATTTTATTTTACCTCAGGAGCTGGGACTGAGTCACAGCGAGCCCTGAATATGAAAATCTTGCAATCCTGTGGTCAGGTTGTATATGTTTTAGAGATGGGGAAAAATAATCGTTTCAGTTATGTATCACAATTCTTCTGTGTGAGGATTCATGTATCGCCACACTGACTCCGAAATAGATTTTTAAAAATTCATTCATTCATCTTCTATACCGCTTATCCCGTACAGAGTCATGGGGGGCCTGGAGCCTATCCCAGGAGACTTTGGGCACGAGGCGGGGAATACCCTGGACAGAGTGCTAATCCATCGCATGGAACACAAACACACATCATGGGACGTTTTGGTACGCCAATTAGCCTAATCTGCATGTCTTTGGAATGTGGAAGGAAACCGGAGAACCCAGAGGAAACCCATCAAGACAATGCAAACTCCACTCCCACAGACATGATATGGGAATCAAAACTTCAGCCCTGGAGATGCGAGGCCACAGCGCTAATCAGTACGTTACTGTGATGCCTGGTTAAAAATAGTTTTTAATTCATATACGTTTGCATTTGAGGTGGCAAATAGGGTGCAGTTCCGCTATAATCCTACAGGTGGTGCATTCTAAAATATTAACAAGGTCAAGCAGAAGAGCATCGTGTGTGGTATTAGTGTTTAGAATTAGAACAAAAAA
>JAQMYJ010000015.1:19273506-19298912 GCA_030014305.1 Clarias laeviceps | reverse complement strand
AAAAAAAAAAAAAACTATATATATATATATATATATATATATATATATATATATATATATATCGATTTGGGATATTTATAATATACCGATATCAATAATTTTAGAATAGTAATACGAATCAGCACCTAAGTATCATGATAATATTGTATTGTGGTCCCTGATGATTCCTATATATTTCTCTTTTTTGCCCAAACAAATAAAATGTGCCACTTGAAATTTAATTATTGACTTTTATATCCCAATAAAAACCTTTTAAACTGCTTAATAAACATTGCATGTGCCCTACATGTACTCATGAGCCACAGTTTTGGGGTGAAAATGGCGAGTTTTTTATTTTTTTGAGGGGAAAATCAAACCTCAACATATTTTCTTGGCAAGTTGAGGATGAGCTGCTGACAGTGCATCAGAAATCATTTTACGTGATCAACATGTATGGAATGTGAGAAATCGTATGTTGATGACAGGGAGTGTCAGCGAAGGAGCCCGTGTTTGATAGCGTCTGCTGTTTCTCATTAGGCAGATGCTACTTCACGGAGAGCCGTGCAAACTGTTGGATTCACAGTATGATCCTCGAATGCTGATTTAATCTTAGCACAGATCTTAAACCAACCCTTTAACTGTGGCTTATTCATCGACAGAAGAAAATACCAGGATTGAATGTGTGTGCATGTCATCTTCTATTAGCTTTAATTAAAAATAGATATCTATGAAATAATAATTACCCCTTTTATTCAAATAACACACACACACAAACCCTAGACCCCTCTCTCTCTCTCTCTATTTTATTTTTTATTTTTTGACCATTAAATATTCGCATGGCTGATACATTTGAAAACACACACACAACACAAAAGTCTAAGCAGTCTCTTACTGAAAAACCCCCTTCATTTAATGATCCCCCACTAAGGAGGATTCAGCGTACGCACACACCTCCGAAAGAATTCAAATCCCTTTTCCCACAACCTCTTTCAGGCCGCGTGATAAATGACACCCGTCATTCCACCGTTGCCAAACAGCTCAGTGGGGAATTGTACTGATATATGATTCACAAGAACAGGAAATAAACTCTCCCTTTCTCGACTGCACACTCACTCACCAACTAGGGCGGACCTGGACAGCGTCAGGGCTCAAACGTCTAAGAAAGGAGACAGCCCAAAAAGGCATAAAAAAGAAAAAGACACCGGATTTCAAAAGCGGCTTCCACCCTCCGCTGAGGATGGATAAAGAAAAAGGAAAAAAAAAAACAAGACACAGAGCAGCGCTGAAATACGCTGATGACGACGTTCAGCAGGCCCACTTGGGCAAGGTAAAAGTATGCAATTATCGAAGGGGGTAAAAATCTCAGCGAATGAGCAACCTTCCCCTGCCCCCAATTATAATAAAGCATGTGAGGCTAATTACTGGCCCTTGATTATCTGAGATTGCTGTCTATGCCTCTGAAAGACAGACTGAAAGATGTAGAAATGAAGGAGGGAGAAAAACAGAAACAACGAGAAGCTGTGATTTGGCTCAACATACAAGAATTTGCCCTTTATAGACTCCTTTACTTTTTCGCACTCAATTTTTTCTTCCTCTATACACTACGCAGCTTTTGTTTCCTTACATTTCTAAATTTATTACTATATCACTTCCAGGTTTTTTTTTTTTGCTTTTTTGCTTCCCGGATGCACTGTTTGAGTAGGAGTAGAGCAAGTTCACATCTGATGGGTCCCTTAAAATAAGAATAAAAAAAAAAACATACTTACTTTAAAAGCCGACACTGAATATGAAACAAAACTACACTTTAATAATGATCCCTAACCTAATGCTTTCTGCTGTAGTCATGCCACCATCTAGGATTCATGCATGTTTTGGACAATTTACTCACTGATGTAGTTTCCTGAAAATGTACAAATATTTTGTATGCTTATCCCACTATGAATTTTTTTTCAACATCGCCCCACCCCTAATGTGTGTAAGTGTATATGTGTGTGTGTGTGGCCTCCCATTCTGGGATATGCCCAGGGCCAGGACGAGGGTCTTTCAATCACTCCGACAGCGACATCCTTTCGCCATCACCGTCACAGAGGCCCCAGTGAGGAGGGGACGGAGATATTTATGAGCTGCGCGTTTGCACTGGCATGATATACGGCCTTGTAGTTCATCTCCTGCTCATTTTTTTTTTCAGGCTCGTCGAAGTACTCCTGTGAGCTTTTGCTGGACGGGGATAATGCAGGCAGCAGACATGAGTCGCTGTTCCTGAGGCACCTGGTCTGGTATTTTATAATCAATGGTTAAGTAGCAGGAGGGAGCGTTGTTCATTATTGAAACGGCTCTCTCGGAGCGTCCTGTGAGAACGTGGTATTGTTTCTGGACACAAGCGTGGATTTGAGTGTACCATGTACTCTGCTGGCAACACAGCTGGAATGTAGTGATATGTCTCTGCTGTAATGAAATATTAAAGACTATTTTTGTACCTCTAAAGCCGGTCATGAACAAGCAGGAATAATCCTAGTAGTAATTATTATATTTAGCAGATTCTAAAATAGCACCTGATCCAGCACTTGTATTTTGCATTTTATACCTGTTTTTTTTTTATTTTTTATCATGTGCTGATATGATTAAATGATGTACCACATGGCATAAAAAGCCCACAATGACCGTAAAACATACTTAAGACAAAATAAAGGTGACGAAAAGAATGTGCACAAACTGCTAAATGTTCGTCTTTCTTACATTTTTTATTTGTCCATTTTAATTGAACATCATAACAATTTGCAGGCTGCTCCTGTAGTATTCCTTCATCTACAAAAGTGACGTGAACGTGACGTGAACGTAAACAGCCAAAAGCCAGGATGCTGTGATTTCTTTTCTTCCTGCCCTTCCACCATTTTGTAACTAAACAAAATACACATACGTGCCTGCAATGCATTTACCTGAGTAGAGTGACTCTTTTTTTTCCCTCTTTCTCCTTAGAAATAATAATTGCAAAGGAAAGCTTGCAAAGCCTTATGGCAGATTAGGAAATGAATTGGAAATGGCTTCAAATTGTCGCTCGAAAGCAAAGAGGCTGCTTTTGCACCACAAGGGGTTCCTTACCTCAGGCAGGAAGAGGATTAAAAGGAGCCATAAAAGAGCTTAGTAATGGCATCGGTAATGTTTCATCACCATTAAAATGGCTCAAAAAACATCTGCTTTGCATTTTTCACTCCCCTGCTACTCATTTGTCTGCGAAACTTTTTTTTTTCCTAGTGTGCCCCAAAGTTCTTGAGTCACTTTTACCTGTTTTTCCCATTAAAAGTGGGGCATTTTTAAACTTAAAACGGTGCTGTCCTCCCATCCTGAATTACGGTTCTGAATCATCTTGTCCGGTCACTGATCCGGTGATTTAAAGACTGTTTTAATGAAAAGTCTGAAATATTATGCCGATTGGGTCACTGTTTGACCGTATTCGAAAGCTGCCTGTTCATAGTAACTCCTTGGCTATTTTTACGTGGGTGAGTTATGTTTTGACTTTCCGGTTTGGGGAATTTTTGGGACTGTGCAGAGAGACATAAAAGGCTTTTAGCACACATATCAACACTGTGCAGTCCTGCTACCTGCTGAAAGAATTATGTGTAATTCAGCCAAACATCATATCTTGGTTTATCTTACCCTAGGCTAAATGTCTTTCCCATGATGCAAGTCAAACTAAAAGATGTGAATGTCATGTAATGAATCTATTCTCTCTCTCTCTCTCTTTCTCATTAAAACGAAATTTTCTTTTTCATGTCAGTTCCAAACCACATTCACATTCCTGCAACATTCCTTTTCTACCGCACACAGTTAATAAGAAGGGTTGGATCACGTTCATGGACATCACATACAGGACAGTAACAGTGTTGAATAAACAGCACGGCTGAAATCCTGCGCTCCTTCCTGAGAAAGATCCCACAGTAATTTGGGCCACGGCTTCATTAGGTTATTCCAGTGCAAATGACTGATTGCTGCCAGTCAACACGGCCCATTCACAACCCACGGTCAACACCCATCAACACTGCTCAAGGGGAACATTCAGTGGGAGCCAAAAAGGGAGTGGTGCAAGGGTTTTGTGGCATGAACGCTGGATGGCATTGCAACAGTGATCCTTTTGTTCACACCTATTTAAAGACTTAGATTATATAGACTTCAGTGTGTGACAAATGAATCGCTCATTAAAAAAAAAGCGATAAAAGAAGAGGGAAATCTCTTCAGGTTTCAGTAGTAAATAAATCACACAGAACCATCACTTTTTATCCAGTGCTTAATTTTGTACACAATATAACCTACAACCTGCTTCATCGATTCTACACCTAACACACAAACACACACATGATCAGGCCACTGAGTCCTTGGTGTCAGACTGTCCACTACATAAGGGGAGGGGAGGATGTTACAACTTTGTAACCTCTGGGTCTCCTTCTTTCGCTGTATCTTTATCTTCATTGTGTATATTTTTGCTTTGTGTTTGTGTTTCCTGTAATGCATGGCAATTTTTACCATCTGTTTTAACATCTTAACAATCTTAATCTTAAAGATGCTAAAGGATCTCGAAGATCTTCAACTTAAAGATCCTAAGATCTTCCTTGTCACATGTTCTCTCGTCATATACCTGGTATTACTTCCTGGTGTAGACTTTTGCCTGTTTTTCTGGATTCTCCTTGAGCTGCCCTGACCCTAACCCTAACCCTATCTGCCTCTGTTAGGAACACTACTACAGGAAAAGACCCTATTAAAACATACTGTATGCCAAGTTTTTATGCGCTTGCATCCTGCCTCATCATACCATACCCTACGATACCCTAACGTGGACTATTGCTTAAACTATTTTGGGCATAAACCATTAATTGGCTATTGACCACTGGCAATTGATTATTATATTTTGACTGCAGACTATTATCTTATCTGTAGCCACCTGGGTATTGAGTATATTATTCTGGCTAAAGATTATCTTGGCTACCACTATAGACCACTAGCTTAGCTATAGTCCATTATCTTGCTATTGACCAATGGCCATAGACTAAATTATTTTGTCTATAGATCATTATTTTAGCTATTGATCATTATCTATATCATATACACTATCAAACACTGTTTAAATTATTTTGGCGACAGACCATTGGTAATTATATTATTTTGGCTAGAGACCATTATTTTGTCTATAGACTATAGACCATTATATAGACCATTATCTTAGCTATAGCACATTATCCTGGCTATAGACCATCTGACATTGACTAAATCATTTTGGCTGTAGACCATCATGCTAGTTATAAATCACTGACTATTGGCTAAAAACCATTGTGAAACAAAATACATTTTACAATGGTGAGACAGACTTTCATGGTGTAACTGTATCATGCTGCATGTCCAGAGTTGCACAAACTGCATCACTACACACATCAACTCTTACTAGTCGGACAAATTAGTCTGAATGGAAAGCATACAACCTAGTATGTGAAAATACTGACAAAACAAACTCCAGGACGTGATATAATCCCAATGCAAGAAGAACACACAAGTCACCTGGCCATTAATAATAATAATAATTATAATAATAATATCTTTCATGAAAAGAAACACAACAGTTCATTGGCAAATGTAGGTAAATGACAATGCTGAGCGTTAACCAAGAAGACAAACACCCGATGTTCTACCTCAAACTCTTTCTTGGAAAAGGACTGGGCAGTACATTTGAGCTTTTTTTTTTTTTTTTTTTTTTTAAAGAGCCTGCTAATGGATTTATGAATTGCCCACCCCTGATTATTACTGTAAGCGCTGTTATTTTTCTTCTAATTCTTTTTTTAGACTTGGCATGGTGAATGTGCTTTTTTCCTACCAGAAATTGAAATAAATAAAATACCGCAATATGCTGATCTTACAAGAAGTCCAACATTTCAGCAAATCAACATCTCAACTAGAACACACTGTCAAGCTGTCAGCCTGATGCAAAAAATAGTCTAGGACTAAAGGCCTACAAGGTAACAAATTGAGCTCATTTGATTCTTCCAGAATATTTACGCATACAGACAGACGCGTTATATAAAAACACTCTCATCTTCCACATGCTCTATGACTATTGAAAATGTTTACTGTAACCCATTGAAATAATATCTTCAGCTTATGGACTTGCTGTTATTCTACTACACTACCTGCTTTGATAAAAGAGGGGGGGGCAAAGAGATATAAAGGAATAGAGAGACAGCGATACAAGGAGGGCAAGGTGCCGAATGATGTTGGGCTGCAGTAATAAAGTCAGTAATATCACTATCTCACCCTTCTCTCCCAAGGATCGCCATAAACCTATTTCGAAAATTGCACCCATATATTTGTGCGAGACAGTTAGCTCATCCTGGTGACAGTGCAAACTTTTAGGGTGAATTATACCCGCGTCATTCAGGAGCGTTTATCAAAACGGGTCAATTACTTGAGGGCCAAAATTTCAGAGAGCGCCCGTCTGAGTTGACTTACATAAAGAAGCAGAGACAGCTGAGCCAGGCACAAGCACAGACTAGAAGACTCTCTACCAGGTTCAAATTAAATGAATTTATTAATTTATTACTCGATATAAATGAACATATTACACTGGGTCATTTTTTTATAGACATGGGGAAATAAAATCGACTCAATTACGAATCAAATTGCATTTGTATGTCAATTCATATATTGCCACAATGACTCTAAAATTATTATTTTTTAAATTATTATTATTGTTTATATTTACACATTTGCATTTGTGGTGATAAAATGTTCCTGTCCCTCTATAATCCTACAAGTGCACTTTAAACTATTCACATATTGACGGGCAGAACAGCATCCTGCATGGTAGGAGTGAATTATTTGCTAAGTTTATTAAGAATTGGAACAGAATATCTAGAAAAAAAATCAAATATCAAGAAATTTGTAAAATCATGATATGAACAGAATCACAATACAAATCGAATCTTCACCAAGTTATTGTGATAATATTGTGCTGGCTGAGTCCCATCTTTATTTTTAAATAAATAAATAAAAGTTTTGGGGGGAAATTGCTGCGGAATAATCAGAATAAAAACACCTCAAAATGTGCTGTCTTATAAAATAATAACTATTTGCATTGGTTGATTATAACAGCACACCCTGTTTATTATAGTCATGTTTAATTACTTGTATGAAACCCAGATTTTCGTGTCATGTGCGTGCTGCGTGTCTGACTGAAGCATTTCTTTCTTTTCATCGCTACAAACACATTCTGAGAGAAATAAGGCTGAGCCTTCATATGACTGCCTTTCATGAATAATGATCAATGTGGGCTGTTTGCAAAACCACACACCCTTTTCCCTCATTGTGCCTGTAGGCAGCTGCACATTCCTACCACTCATGATCTAAGCCCGAGGTTCCTCGATATGTGTATGTGTGTGTGTGTGTGTGTGTGTGGCTTTGAAACAGAAGAAACACGTTTAAAATAGACCAACGTGAGCCTAGAGTTAATACACCGCACAGTTCCCAGTTCTTTGTAAAAGCTTCTGGAGAGGCTTAACTAATCTCAACAGTGGCAGCCTTTAAAGAACACGCGCTCAAAACCGCTCAGCATCATCAAAGCGCTCTGGTAATTACAGAGTTAAGTCATCTGACTTCTTTTTATTACTGTCAATTTCCTCGTGTGGAAGAGCAAAAAAGATACACCCACCGCTTTAATCACGGGTTTGATTCACTTTGGTTCGGCTAATGCAACGATATCATCCAGCTCCACAATGCCTTGCCTTGTCTCCTCTTTGTTCGAAATGACAGACACTCAGAACGGTGTGCATCAAAGACAGCTCAGGGACAAAACTGTTTCCAAAAAAAAAAAAAAAAAAAAAAAGGCACGCCAGGATAATAAGCCCAGACTACATACATGCCTCATATTAACTTACCTCAAACTGTTAAAGTGTAAACGGCTGTGAAATCGATCTGCCGCACAGTAAAGCTGCGGACGAAATAAGATTACGTTCCGGTTTAACATTTGAATTTACGCTACCAGGATGTCCAGTGACGTTTACTCTGATTGCATGAGAAGAATATGTCAAATCACTTATCATGGAAGAATATGTCAAAAAAAATATGACAAATTGTAATGTTGAGAAATTTTTTTGTTTGTTTCGTTTGTTACTGCAGAATCACCTGAGTTTTCATAATTGCCGCTGTTCCTGACTGCACAGTGTTAATAATATTATTGCAGCATCCCTTACACTCCTTAACTTGAAATGGAGAATATGTTTCATTTCCTGTCCTTTTTTAAGCCTATGGGTTCTCTATGACTGAATCATTTAACACATAAAAAAAATTTTTAATAGGGACCAGGGAAAGCTCAACAGAAAGCTTTGTATTTTATTAATATGACATGGGTGAATGCTTGCTCTTACATCGATAAAGACCGGCTTGTGGCTTTTGATGAAGACTGTGATTCATCACAACAGCTACAAACCAAAGCCGCAAATCAGAAAGCACAATAGCAAGATTGAGGAAAACACAAGGAAAGAAAACACAAAGAGCAAAATCAGAACTTCAACTCAAATTGGAAAGCAGCAGTCGTTGAACATTGTTGAACATTGTATACCTCTTCCTGATTGGTTACAGTGTGGCAGTTAGAAAATTTGTTTTTATTAATATTAAGGCTTTCATACTACGGTATTTAAGGTACTGTATTTTGCAATTTTGCGCTGCATTACTATGAGTATGTAATAGACAACATGCCTAAGGAAACCTGGGTTACTGGAGATAAAGAATGCCTCAGTATATGAACATAATAACTTTAGAATAAATAATTTTTCATGCTAATCAGATAACAGATATCACCAACCAAATACCTTTGCTTTTTGATTCTGTTGTTGACCTGTTTCTGAGGTTTTTTTGCCTATTCTGATGTGCTGTTACAGTTCTAAATTAGCTGTTTACTGTTTATATTTGTACAGTATGTGCTGTTACGTTTACTGAATTGCCGTTGCATGAAGTTGTTTTTTTTGACTTCCTGTTGTGCATTTTCTGGTTTGCTGCTCTGATTGTTTTTTTTTTTTTTTGTTGTTGTGTTTTTCCAATTTGCTGATTTGCTGTTTAATTTTTTTTGTTTGCAGTATTTATTTGATGTTTAATGATTGGCAGTTGTGTTTCTAAATTTGCTACTGGATTTCCAAAACAGCTATTTTAATTTATTTCTAGCTAGAACACTTTTGTTGTGTCTGTTTTTTTTTTTTGTGTCTAGCTTTTTTAGCTAATTTATTTATTTTTATGTTTTTCTCATGCTTTGTTGATCGATTTAGTGTTGAGTAATTTTTGTTGATTTGCTTTCTGATGTTTTGTTGATTGGCTTGTGATTTTGTTTTCTTAATCTTTTATGATATGTTTTTTGAATTATATAATTTTTTTGCTGATTTAATAATTATATTTTGTTTTTATTTCTGATTTATTAATGATTGGTTTTCAGATTTTTTTGTTGATTTGCTTACTGTTATAGTTCTTATTTGTTCTCTGTTTTGTTTCTTATTTGTTTGTTTGTTGTTTATGTTTGTGTTTGTTTTGTTTGTTGATATTTTTATGATTTTTTTTGTTCATGTGATTTTGTTGATTTGCTTCTTTAAATGTTTGTTCCTTTGATTTCTAATCATTTGTTGATTTATTTTCTGATTTTTGTTCATTTGTTTTATAATGTTTTGTTGTTTTTTGATGTTTTTTTCTGATTTGCTTTTGTTCATTTGTTTTCTAATTGCTTATTGATTTGCTTTCTGTTTTATCATTCATTTGTTTTCAGAAGTTTTTGTTGATTTATTTTCAGATTTTTGTTACTGTGTTTTAAGATTTTTTTTCTTTCTTTTTTAACATGCTTTCTGATTTTTGTTGCTGTTGTCTAGCACAACATCCTGGTGCTAAAACCTAGCCATGTGTTAAGCTAATTTGCATAATGCAGCTTCTGGCATTATTATTATACAGGTATATGAATAATATTAAATACTTTAATTACACAGACTTTGTGTCTGTTATGTATACATTAAACCAAAGCTTAAATTTGAAAAATGCCATTGATGTTAATGTCACTGAGTGGAAGCGCAAACACTGTAAAGCTGCTCTTATTTGACGTGGCTCCACTGAACTATCATATTCATCCAACACAATTACTATGTTGTCATGTGAGGTAGCAAAAAGGAAAAGGCAGACGTAGGAAGGAGGGAGGGGAAGAAAAGCCAGCCTTCTCTCTTCATCTCGACTAAATCAGTGCAGGAAATGAATATGGATGGCCCGAGGCGCAAGGGGAAAGGAACACGAAGCCTGATGAGCTCCCTGAAGGAGGCGTCTGGACAGTGACTGCTACAGTACTTCACACACACACACACACACACACACACACACCGTCGACATGTGCAGATGTTTCATCCTCAAAATGTGATAAACACACAACATATATTCAGACCAACATGAATAGAACCACAAAATTCACTCGATGTGGAACAACAAATCATCAATGCATACAAGCACATGAACACACACACACACACTGTTGATATACATATAGGACTTAAACTAAACATGCAAGACACACTCACACACCAACACAAAAGTTTCTGCTGCACATACACACTCTGCAGAAATGCAAAATGCTTCTTCTTTTGAATGTGCCCGAATTGTGACAACCAGTACATTTGCAAAATACATCATTCATACTTGGATGAACGCTTGAATGCACACACACGCACAAAAACCCTTAGTACAAGTCAAAATAGGCAGATTAGTCAAAGGCAGCCAAAGTGACAGCACCTCAGTGGAGGGGCATCAAGCAGGTGCTTTTTGGCGCAGGCCACATGTGTGCCGTGACACACACACATACATCTGTGTGATTGATCTGCGTGAGCGGAGCAGACAGGAAGCAATGAGTCATGAATCGGGGCTTCGGGGGGGTCCCGGGGGTCCCGGCAAACCGAGGGCATGGGGGCCAGAGCCAGGTCAAATGCAGCACACACATCCAGTCTGCATGAAGTATGGCATGAAACACGGCAGGTGTTTGGTCTTAAAGGACAATAATTAACGACAGGGAGATGTAAAGCAGTCTGCTTTGAATGTCATAAAAAAAATAAATAAAAATTCAAGTTAGCGTGTTTAAGCGACAGTTAGATAATCTTAAACCATGACTAACCATGAAACAGGGACATCCTAATAACCCCGGCTGAGAACGGACCATGAAATGGCATGCTTGTGGTCATATGATGGTTTATTTCCAATGACGGTTGGAGATTTTACTGAAAAACAGATAAGCCACAGTACGTAACCTTACACCTACATAGTGCACCTGTATGGTAAGCATATCTGACAAAGGAATGTAATGAAATGAATGTAGGCGTAAGGCTGGTGTACCTAATAAACTGTCTCCCGAGTGTATTTAAAGGGATTATGAAAACAAATGTTCTCAAACAGGGAAATAAAAAAGAAAGATTTTTTAAAAATATTGTCTGTAATTCAAATCACACGTTTCTATGAATGCACTCGTTTTAACACATTATGGTTTCTATGGCAACCATAAATTCAAAGGGACTTACATGGCAAAGATTCCACATAATCTTTACAAATAACTTATAAATATTTCACAAATAGTGAAAAACAAATAGAGAGAGCAACTGTCATAACGTACGCACTGACACTAGCTTTCACATACCGTAAGTCCCACAAGATTTTGTAATTTTGTAAAATATGTAATTATTAATATTTCTTATATTATTTTTAGCGTCTAGCTGGGAAAAAAAAAAAAAAAAAAAAAGGTTTGTTTTGTCAAAACATACGCTCCAGATGTCATGCAAGGGGGGTCGGGTGGGGACAGAACGAGAACATCGTTGAACTGCACTAATAAGCTCACATCATCCTCGGGCCATCTGCTAGCAGGTTGCTGCTTGGCGCTGTGTATCAGAGTAACCACCAGGAAGTCCCTCTCTAAAATAGAACACACCTCGGCCACATCTTCCTCCCCCGCCATCTCACGCAAGCGCTGCGCCGGTGCAGATATTTGCATGCGTTTTTACTGACGCAGATGAATTTCATAAATCCATGTTAACGCTCTCTACCTGCTTTACTACTGCAGTTAATCCTAATGGAGCTGCACAAGGCTGTATTCTATTGATATTGAGCTGCACTTATTGGTTTCAATAACTCATGGTGTGCGCATGATAAGGAGCGACCTGCGCCAAGAAACACTGTCTGTTCAGTCTAACGCCACTGGATGGGCTGCATCGCAGACATACTGTAATGTTCACTTCCAAAGTGCCGTCCCCTGATACTTTTCTTCAACGGCCCAGTTTTGGTGAACCTGCGCCCAGTATAGCATCAGCTTCCTGTTCTTGGCTTACAGCAGTAGAACCTGATGTGGTTTTCAATGTCGTGGAATGCTTTTATGTTCTCCGCGGCTGTAAAGAGTGGTCACTGTAACGTTCCTGTCAGCTTGACCATTTCCTCTCCACCCTCTCTGATCAATGACCGTTTCTACCTGCTCAATGGATGTTTTTTTTTTCCCCCCCGCACCATTCTGTGCAAACTTTAGAGTCTCAGCAGTCTATAAACTACTTAAAGCAGCCTTTCTGGAACAAAGTCACCAAAATCCCATTTTTCCCTTTCCTGTTTATAAAGATTACCTGAAACGCTTGATCTGTATCTGCATGTGGTCATAATAAAGTGTCCGTATACTCTACACAGTACATAAGAAAATGTTCTCAAGCGCTGGATTTTCCCATCCCCTATCTAATAACTGTGTTCCCAAATAAGCTGAAAATATGTACTAACTCGCATCTTTTTTTTTAACCTAGCAAAATCAGCAGTGAAAAAAGAAAAAAAAAGTGTTTAAAAGCAATAATCCACTCAATATTTAATGTTAGTGCGCTGGCAGAATATACCCTCACGTGACTCACACGTTATTAGAGAGAATCATTTTGTGAAACAAATATTTGAGGGTTTGTACCAGAGGGTTCTGGAAGGAAGTGGCTTAGGGCACTCGCACGGTCTCATAGCTGGTCTTACGGGAGTTGTCCGGAACCGGACGAGCGGCAGCATTCATTTGCCTGTGATCTGCAACGGATCGGCCGAGCTCTAATGACTCCCTCTGGGTGCGTAATGGCAGGTATTAGAGTGCTTATCCCAGCAAGCCCTTCAGCTTTCCCAGGACTGGCACACATGGCTCCACTCAGGAAAGCAGGCATCCACGGTGGCCATTCCAACTCTGAGAGGAACAGCTGGTAGAGGGGAAATGAGTGAAGGGTCAAGAGACGAATGCGAGCAAGCCTCATAAAGAGAGCGAGGGCAGAAATGAGGGGATGCCGAGCATAATGTAAAGAGTTGAAAAGCTGATTAAACGTAGATAATAACCTCAGCCATGGAATGCAATTAGCATTAATGAAGCATGGCGATGGTGGGATTGTTGTAATAACTGTTGGCTGTTTTTATTAATGTTGTTACTGATGAATTTCTTTACTAACATCTTTTTGCATTTCACTAAGTCTGATTTCTTAGTTCTTTATGCTAAGAATTTGGACATGAAATGAAAAGTCCTAAAACAACAAAGATAAACACATTATTACTATTATTATTATTATTATTATTAGATTGAATTACTAGTATAAGTTAGGAACAGCAACTGCATCTATTAGAGGTTTTTTTTTAGGTAATGCAATTTAGGTTAAATGTAGTGATTGAAAATGTTAAAATTTTGCAAATCAATGAGCAAAACTATAAAAGCAAATGTAATGAATGAAATTTGTGTGTGCGAACTCAACTGTGAATTACCAATTTTTTTTCTTCTTCTAGCAAACAGCAAGTGAAAACACAGCACTAAAATACTAAGATATTAATCTATATTGCAATTTCACAATAGACAGCTTTCTACAGATTACAAAGACGCATTTTTTTTCTTCTTTTCAATGTAATGAGAGAATAAACATTAATATGAGTTTCCAAAAATAGAAATGCAATCCAGAATATGTTTGTAAGGGGGGAAAAACCAGTTGGTGTTCTGTCACCACAGATTGATGCCTGGGAATCTAAATAAGGCACATGATTTGATTATTTAGGAGTTGATGTAAGACAACTCATAAGGGGTCAACTCTTGTCCCCTCATAAAGTGCCAAAAATGATACACTTCTACATTTCATACACTTTAAGAAACACTTAAAACACTAAGCCTGTGAGAGAAAAAAACACTCTGAGTCAGGCTAAAGTTGAAATCCCTACCTACTACTTCCTGGCTAGACCTTGAACACGCCATGTTAAATGTGAGTTTCTCAACACTTTTACCCTTTCATATCCAGAAAGTCCACCCACACAGAGGTTACAGGAACCCTCCTCTGGCTGAGTCAACTCGAGAGCGTGCTGAAAGGCCTGGCATCGTGTTTTGTTTCAGACAGATACAGTTGGCCCACATCGAGGCATGCATCATCCTGTACAAAGGCTCCACTGTGCGCTATCAATCATGTGAAGCCAGCTCTGAGCCATAAATCCCTCCTTTGAGGAAATTCCCCCTTTCAAATTTACAAAATGGTGGTAGTGGGGAAGAGAGACGTGCTCGTTGAAATGTCAGAGGAATGATGATATTGAGGGATGAGGCCAGATGTGTGGGGGGGTTTCGATTTGGTACGCAAGCAGTTCTTGATTTTGTGCCATGCGAAGTTTCACAGAGCGACTTTTTAAAGCTGATATTAAGCAAAATGGGGATAATTATATTTTGGACGGCTGCCAATATTGTGTATGTATCTTGTGTTCTGACTGTATAAATAATAGCAGCGTCTGTTTCTCTCATCGCATAGATTTTTTTAAGCATTTATAGCATTTTTGCAAGCATGGCTGTAATATCTTAAACAGCACCTCCGATGCAGAATCAGCTGAAAGGTTTCACAGGAAACACTGCCGACTTTTCAAACTAAAGTATAACAATGTTCAGTCCGTGAACGGTGTGAAGCGTGTTCAGTTTCAGTTGGCCATTAGAAAATCTGTTGGACTAATTTCCAATCTTCTAACCGGTTGCTAAATGACTGAATCTTTTGCTAAGCTGGAGAATGTTTCCAGAAACCCAATTAATTGGAGAAATGACATTATTTTAGATCTTTAGTGAGCTCATTTTATCAGCTCAGTGTAACCCTGCATAATTTCATAATTTCTCGTTTGCCCACATCCTAAATTACAATATTAGTCATATACTCATTATAAGGGCCATCAATTTGTGGCAAATTCCCATTAGCCAGATAAAAATATCAGTTAGGCCTATTCGTCAAAATACCATTCAGTCTATTGTATACAAATGGCAGCAAGACAGACGACCAAATGCATAAAAAAGAAAAAATTAAAAATGTTGTGAATCACTCACTTCTTTCTTAACTCCACTAATATGGTATGACTGCTATATATGTAGCTAAAATTATCATGATAAATTCTTCTATATACTTAAGCCTCTGCATCACTGAAAATACTGTTTAATTTTTAAACAACTATTTAAAAGCAAGAGATTACATATTGCACATGCATATAATATGCAAAATGATATTCAACTACACTTAATGACATCACTTAAACACAGTTTCGCTCTCTACAAGTGCGGACGAATTAGAAACTCGTTAGCTCCAGGCATTTATGATTAGAAGTTATGACATCGTGCGTTTAACAAATATGGGGGAAAATCAGCTCAGTTATGTACTCTTTGTGATTCTTCCGTGTTGCTGTTTATGTATCATCACACTGATTCCAAAAATTTTTATATTATACATGTTTGCATTTGAGGTGGTAAAATGTCGCCATTCTTCTATAATCCTACACTCTAAATTATTTCTCACGGCAGTACGGCATCCTGTGGGATACGAACAGTTATTTGCTAAGAATAAGAAATTTAGAAGAAATTTAGAAAGAAATTTACAATTGTACCAAAATAAAAAAAAATTGGGTATTTATAAAAATCTGGATACTTCCAATAATTCCAATACAAATTGAATTGGCACCCAGGTATCGTGATAATGTCATATTGGCTGGCCCCTGGTAAATCCTTAATATTTAATGACAAAAATTGTTCGCTTTGGCAAACTTCTGCCGTAAAAGAGCAATTCTGGATGTGTTGCAATATGTACTACAGGGAAACAGTGAACTCTGACTATTAACGGGTTCATTTCTTACTGAAGCATTTTATTTAAGTTGAATTAAAGAATGACACCTCAGCAACAAATTTTGGTTTTTTTTACAGTTCCACAAAATGGAATGTCCACGGAACAAGTTCCAGTTCTCACTTACATTATAACAGAGATAAACAGTCACTTCTTTTTCTTGAAATTAGTAAGATGTGAAAATGCAGCTCAGATTGCCGAGAAACTATAAAGCCTTTTCGCTTAATGGAAAAAAATCAAGCTTATCAAATCACTGAATCTCACAGAAAAGCTCAACTTTAAGAATTGCAGAACTTTATTTACAAAACAGTTTGTGATTATTTTGTGATTATTATATATAAGTATTGTATTATATTTTTTAGTATACACTATATATATATATATATATATATATATATATATATATATATTTTTTTTTTTTTTTTGCATTTGATAGTGCAAAACTTTGCAGTTCCTGTATAATTCTCCGGGTGATGCTCTACACTATTCACACTCTGTGGTCTGAGCAAATTAACTGCTAAGATTGTTTAGAATTGTAACAAACTTTTTACATTTTTTTTGAGATATTTATAAAATCGTGACAAATTTTGCAATACAAATCGAATCATCATTTAGGCATCGCAATACTATTTTATCGGGTAGTCCATAGCGATTCCCATCCCTAATATTTAGTATAGGAATGTAAAGGAAAAGGAAGAAGTGAGACTCATTTAACAAGATGCACGATTAACACGACTCTACAAATAGTTTGTATACTTTGTAAGAAGCATATAAACTATTTGGCTATGTTGTGTCCAAAAAATCAGTTGCCCAATATGACGTCCTTATTTATAAAACTGATGTACAAAAGTAATATCACCCATGCAGTGTTGCTGTTATGCTGAATATTTCCATACCATTTTCAGGACTCTTGCTTGTAAGATAGGATTTTTTCATTTTTTGGGTAAACTGATATGGAGATAGTCATACATCAATAACTTGTTGGACGATATAAAGTAAACTGTGATTGGATGTTTATTCTGTACAAGGAACTGGAACGATAATCACTAACATGGATTTATCTTGCATGTCTGTAAATATATAAAATACATAAAATGCAGAAAGAGCCATGTGTTAGTGTGGAATGACAGGTCTTTCTGCTGCACACTGGATTAGCCCTGATGCACCCAATCTTCCTACATACAAAGAGACACAATAATCACAACCGGTATTGTATGATACATTATGGAGAAATACTTAACCAGGAGTGCTTGGGATCATTAACATAAACTGAAGGTATTTCACTCTACTCAGACAAGTCATCTCCTATCAGTATGATTCCTGGAATTGTATGTAATAAGTTTGCTTACTTACTGTACAAACTGAACTGTTTATTATAATACCTGCATCATTACAAAAGCAACATGTTCTCTGGAGGTTTCTGTAACAAATCTAAAGTACCTGCATGCACTAGTGTATCATGTAGTGTGCACGCACTAGAGTCGTTAGAGATTAGAGACTGCACAGAGTCAATGCTCAAGACTTGGCGATATTGGCTAGCTCTTTGATGGCTACATCATGTATAACCAGATGTGTGAACCTTTTCATCTAATGCATTTTGTGATACTTTTAATATATCTACTGTTGACATGAATCTGTGTTTGAAATTTACACACCAAGTCGCATTGGAGGTGTCATAATTATAGTGATAAGTGTCCAGCTGCTGATAAGGTGGGCGTGTAGCAATATAAACGTTTCAGGATCATGTTTAATGGTTTAGCACGAAGTGGTGCTGTCTTTATAAATGACAAATGAATCTGTTAAGCAGACAATGTTAAGCACTGCACAAATAGTACTGTACATGTGAGTCCCTGGATTGTGTTAATACTTCATTATGCAATGCCACATTAACAAGCCTGTTACACCTACAGCAGTTGCTCATATCTATTTATCGGATTTGTATGTTTGTTTGCTTGTTTTTTTTCAGAGGAACAATAGGATGACTTTCAAGAAGTTCCTACTTTTAAGAAAAAAATTATTAAGATAGAAGACGTGTGCAATGAAGTCAATTATTTCAATATTTATCAATTGAATCGTTCTTTTGATGTTTAAATAAATTCATGAATTGATGGATTCAGAATGAAATTCGCATGTTTTTTTTATTCCTTGGATAAATTTGCAACACTTAAATAGTCTAAAATCGATTAATTTCCTGAAAACATACCACAGCAAACAACAAACCACTTCAATCTTCCACAAAATACTCTTGTTTTTTGCAAGATTAACATTTCTTTTCTTTTTTTGAATTTATAAGCGGTTGGTGTAATACCGCCACCTGCTGGACTGGAGGTGCTGAGCTAAAACCTGATTAAAAAAAAGGTTATCACTTTGTACTAGAACAATAAATTTACATATAAGCATTCCAAGGCTTATTAACTACTTTTAGTAGATTTTAATATTAATACTCAACCTGGAAGAATGATTGCTGCTTTAGACATATCAGACGGTAAACAACGTATTAAACTGAATGGAATAAAAAAATTGCAATGCCCAAAAATAGTATTGAATGTAAGCAACAGTTTACCTGTAAAACAACACCTAAAATGACAGTCTAACATTTTTAGAATCAGTTCCTCACAATGAATTGCATAAAAATTTAAATCACAATAAGGACCAGTTCAATAATTTAATTGAAAAAGGCTGCAATTTATTACAGGGAATATATGCATAGTCAGGAATTTCTGTACAGTTTGTCAATAATTTAATTATTTGTTTATTTTTTACATACTTTTGAGGGATGAATAAATATTGGAGAAAATTTGAATACAAAATGGTACATTTAATATATTGCAGTTCAAATCAAAATTGTTATATATGTCATAAAAATCACAATGCAATGTTTTGATGGAATCGTGCAGCCATATATAAATAATACAATCTAGCATCAAATGAAAAATAAAACTATACATTTAAAAGAACTGTCACTTGGAGAAACGCAGGGCTTAATTGGTTTTCCTTGTCGTAATTATTAGAGTTATAAAAATAGATATCTGCAGGTAAATAATCAAAAGAAGCATCATCAGTAATTAAGCATAAGAAATCATGTAATAGCCTATAAGTAATAATAAAAATAACTAATATAGATAATCAAAATTTATTAAACTTTTAATAATTTTTCTTTTTTTTTTGTTGTATTTTTCTAATTATCTTAGTCTTTGTTAACATGAAATAAGAACCTGTTGCTTTGTTCAGGGTGGAAACTCCCCTTATCTGGGTTTAATAAATGAAGCTCAAATTACATCCAGTTTAAAAAACAATATGATCTAACAAACCTAGCTATAAATAGTAAATAGGGTTCACGACTATAAAAAAAGATTCTGCCACTACCCGCAGGTAAGACTGGAAAATATTTCCACTCTTTTCAACCTTAAACAGCTTCATATTAAAACAGATTGCACTTTCTACATTGCCTAGATTTCATTTTATGTCATCGAATTTAAAGTTTTCACAAAAGAACAAGAATAGCAACTTTATTTTTAGAAGTCCCAGACACAAGCACCTTTAAACTCAGCTTCACTGAAATGTATTTTATTTAACACTTCATGTACTTCTTCTTAGGCTCTTGGACAACTGGATCTTGCCTAATGCTTCTCTTCTATGGTTCGGTATCACGGCACTCGCAAGATTAGTAAAATGTTCAATGTGAAATTTGATTTGTGACTTCATTATGTAGTTAATTGAGAGCTGCTGGATGCGTACAAGGCTAACGAGCAAATACCTACATCTGTGCAGATTAACTCATAGTGTTCGAGTCTATATCGTACGACTGATGTTTCGTGATGTGGACGTTGTATGGATTGGACGTCATTCTCTGTGGCCGAATCAGTGGGGCTTTTTACAAAGTGTCTGGAATGAACGCAAACTCGATCACTGCTGATTTTAGATATTAGGGATGTGTAGCACCTTGGATCACTCGATACGATATTATCACGATACCTAAGTGCCGATTCGATCTGTAATGCGATTTTGTAAGCATCGCAATTTCATAAAGGTTTTTTTTTCAGATTTTTGTTACAATTTTAAACAAATTAGCAAATAATTTGCTCCTAACACACAGGATGCTATAATGTCTGCCAATGTGTGAATAGCTTAAAGTGTACCACCTATAGGACTAGAGAAGAACAGCAAAATGACTTACAATGTACTTCCAGACACGAGTTTCAATGCATACATATATAAATCAGGAAAGATTTTGTAAGCATTTCTAGTAGATATTCTAGTAGATATTCTGCTTCATAATTAAATCCTGACTTTTTCAATATAATGCACTGCATCATACAGTAAAACAAGGCTTTCATACACAATCTAGAGTTTCTAGAACTGTGCTTGTGAATGTCATTAAATGGTTAAACTTTTATTCACTGCTGTTAGTGTACTAGCCATCAAACCGTTAATATGTTCATTGAGTTCCCTTAATCAAGTTGTAAGTACAACCGAATTATTCTATATCCTACAAGGACACCTAAGCTGTCACTGCTTTTTAATGAGTTTCAATTAAGCTGTTATTTGCAGAAGAATGGCGCAGGCGAGCGCTCGCAGCCCAGCAAGGACACGCATAAACAAGAGGTTTTATAATGGCACGTATGCGATTTAAACCTTTTGTATGAAGTTCTATAAGTTTGGGCTTGTTAGATGAAACGTCTTATATAAAAACCACTTCCGGGTTATTACGCTTACCTATTAATAATGTGAAAGAAAAAAAAAAAATTTTTGTGCCGTCCTTAAGACGTATTGAATGTACTGTAAACGGACAGAAAAGCCTTTCTTTTATCACAATAATCACATATATATGAGCTACACTGACATTTCGCGTGTATCACGGCTCAAGTATGCTGACATTTCATGGAGATTTGTACCAAAGAAGACCGAGCTTAACACAGAGGAAATCCGTGCTACTACAAAATGTGAGTTTATACCCATTCTTAGGGTTGTGGAAAGGTTGGAAAAATGTGTTTCAAATAAACCTACTGTTAAACATATATACATACATACAGTACATACTGTACCTCATGCATTCATCTCTAGATACTTTTAAGCTCTATAAAAGGTCATATAGTCATTATGGCCACAGCGGCTGCTCGTGCTCTCTGTGACCTCCGGGGGAAGAAAAGGAACGGCGAGGTCGGACAGGACCGCCGAATATCAAGTTGATTCATCAAATTAGCTCTTGTGTAATTGCGCGGCACAACTCGTCATGAAACGTGTTGGCAGTAAAGCTGTCGAGAAGCCATCAGCATCCATGTTAAATGAAGACGCAAAAAGCACCGGGGGTTGGAGCTGTCTGGACGGCGGCCAGCGAGGTGGTCAGAATACTTGCTGGGCGAAGATTTAGTCTGAGCTGAGATATGCGTCTTATTCCTTTTAGCTTGGTGCGATTTTCACATGAGCTTTAATTAAACATCTTTGCCTCTTAGTCAAGGCTGAAAAGTAACGTTTAAAATCCTATCTCAAATAGAACGTCATATCGAATTTGAAAATCTGCATGGATAGACTCAAAACGCACACACACACTCAAATCCGTAACGCATCCGCAATCAAATAATCAATTCTAACAGAAAATGTGCGTGAGCCTAATTAAAGAACAGGACGCCGAGTAACATGATAAATATTCCGGAGTTACCTGTGTACCTTTGCTTTCTTCTTCATCGGTGTGTAGCCTTGCGAAAGTTTTCTTGTCTAATTGTTACAGATTGCATCATTAGCAAAATATTGTCATAGCTCCTGCACCCGATAGATAGTAGCAGGCGAGGGTTAATTTGCATAATAAATCTTAATTGAGACTCATTAAGCACTTGATTGGAAGCAAACCAGGTACACTGTGGATCATTTTCAGATTAATGAAGTTTCTATCTTTTCAAGCAACGCTATTTCTCAGCACTGTGTGGCCAGTCAGCGAGGGGAAGTCATGATTTGTTGCAGAAGAACGGAGGGGTGATGGAAGGGGGAGGGGTGATGGGGAGGTAAATTTTAATGAGAACCGGAGCATGGATTAACAACACACGGACAATGATATGTTTACAGCTGGGAGCATGAGAGAAACAAAAAAAAACATGATTTAAGTGCGAGTACTATCAGGGACAGTTTGCGCTGGAAAGCAGGATGCTGCATTTTTGTTTTGTAGTTTAAATGACATTCAGATTATGTTATGGAGGAGAAAAATCGTCTTGGGTATTAGGTAATGGGTACAACATGTTCCTCTTGTCCCCTCATGACCGTGACACGTTTTAGAGCGAATAAAGCTTTGTGTTTGTATGAACAGGATCCTATCACAGGGAACCGAGGTAAATATGACAGAAGTTGGAAATTTGATCTTAGCCCCCGGCACTTGTCCTGATACAGCCACTCCATCTGAGATCCATCTGGAGGTAGAAACATGACCCTACACTGATTGTTTTGAACAACTCCAGAGCCATATGGCCTCCTGAGGTGGGCAGACTATTAGCCTAGCGCAATATCGAATGTCTCCGGTTTCACACCAAATCTTTGTTCCTCTCTATTTTCTCACTGAGGATGGGAGGGTTGGAGGAAAAAGGAGTTCCTCGAACAGCTGTTCACGGAGGGCGCGGAGGTTTTTTACTTGCAAACCTCGCGGAGGGCGCGGAGGTTTTTCACTTGCAAACGGCACAGGTGTGTTCAGCGCTGATCTCCCTGGCCACTGTCGTGCGACTCGGAACGCCCCGAATTCCTGCCAGTAATCAAATAACGGGAGCACAAAAGTGTTTTGTGTCATTGTTAGGCCCTTTTCACCCTCGTCTCATTCTTGCTCGAGGAATCGACTTCTCTTCCTGGCTGCTGATCCTCCGACCTCAATCTCCCGAGCTGGCTATCTAAGGAGACGAGGACAAAACGTCGTTTTGTAATTTCTTTTATACTCCGGATGTCTGGTGGGAGTAATGAGTTTTAGTCCGGGCGCAATAAAGTCTTCCCCATCACCTCACCATTGTCACACTTAATGAGGAACAAAAAAAAAAGAAGCACACCAAGAAATAGCCTTTTCTACTTTTTTTTCCAGGGATGAAAAAAAAAAACATTAGCTGGCCCAATTGCCCCCGCCGGCGTATCAAATCATGTCATTTGCCTGGAAACTGGCGCAGGTCTCTGAGGGAAGGCAAGGTGGCACGGGTGCGAGGCAGCACTACGCCCGCCTCGGGACCAATCGTGGAAGAACGGAGAGGAGAGAACGGCGCCTCTAGGGCAGACGACCGCTCTTTTTTCCTCAACTACACGCAGCACCATCTTGCGTCTGCAAGATGTTTCAGCCACGCATACTGTAGCACGCACCTCTGCATCAGACGAGAGGAAATGCCATGACATCATAGCCACAGAACCGGATGACAGCCTTTGTGGTTAAACTACTATAGTGATATATATATATATTATATATATATAAATAAACAAAACAGGAATTTGAGGGATGCGTGGTGGTGCAAACGGCTTTAACTGATCAGGGCTAACAGCTTTGTAACTTAGCAAAATCATTTCAAGATTTTAGATCCAAACAACACTAATTGTTTAAGCAACTTCAACAGATATTCACTCATGGACTATTTACCAATGCAGAAAACAAAAGGAATTAAACTAGCCCGGGTAAACAAGGCGGACGTGTCCATGCTTGAGTATTGAGCACCTTTTATTTTCCCCTTTGAGCTTTAATGGCTCTTAGGCAAACGACTGCACTGGACTGCCTTTTCTACCTAGACTAGACAAACAACATCTGCCTTGATCCTCAGATGTTTCCAGAACAGACCACTTAGGAGGACTCACAGTTAGCCAATTCCCAGAAGCCGCTGTCACTCACTTACTGGCACAGCAACACTTAATGCCTTTGTCTGTTCTCCAATTTATCTTGTTAACAGCAAATTGGGCTAACGGTTCAAAGTAGGAGCTATTGTAAAAGCGATAAGAGGAGGTTGGAAAACAATGCACAGGCACTGCCGCATTAATGTAATAACCTGCTACGCTGAAATGAAACCTGTTTGATGAGATTATCATCGTCAGCAATGTTCAGTTCCCTAATTTAAAACCGAGTTTACCAAATGCTCTCAGATGAGAAAAGGAGGAAACCGCTCTGCCCGTGTTAATTTTATTTATTTATTTGTTCCGGAAGCAAGTTTACACCCGAACAATGTCGTACCGTCGATCCTTAACTCTGAGTGTACATGCGGTAGATATAGAAGTGCTGTAAATATATCCGACCTTCACACTAACGCTGACTGTCTCAAAAGTCACGCCTCAAATATTAATTGTGGAGTCTTTGCTCTCCTGACTGTATTTTTACAGCATGGAATGATAAGCTGCAGATAGCGTTCATAACACAATAACAGCCACTTCACCCTCGGAGTACGGCTATATATTTGCAGCCTGCACAAAAGAATTGAAAATGAAAAAAAAAAAAAAGGAAGAATAAGAAGCTCATTGCTTGCATCTTCTCTGGTCTTATTTTAATACCTCCCTCTTTTTCTCCCCTTGTTCGCCCCTCCACACATCATTAAGCATATTATTATATCATGAGTGTCAGCCTGCATCTCTCCCTGCTCCATTCTTGCTCTGCCAGGTAATCAATTTGTCGTCACTCTCTATAACCCCAGTAAAGTCATCAAGCAAAATGAGTTACAGCTGCAAAAAGCCTTCAAGAATAAAAGAAAGGGGAGAAGGGGGGGGAGAGGGAGAGCCAGGCAGAGAGAAATGACAACACGGGCCCGGAATATTCGCCGCTGATAGCACATCCCAGGTCTTGAAGATGAAATATTAATGCACAATTTGTTTATCTGCGGGCCCACATCTCTCCTGCGCCGAGCTGTTAATTTTCTATCGGCGCAGACAACGGATCAGTCAGTCATGAACTCTTCACGGTCATTACCGGGAGACGTTTTGATTAAGTATTCCTAATGTAGTGGATAGGAAAGAATGAAAACACTCTGCCTGCCAACTTTTGATTGACCATTAAGCCACTGATGAATGTGCCTGTCAGAGAGGAGACAATTACCTCAACAATGAAGAAACTCTTCTGGAAGGCTTATTTCTCCATAGGGCTGACACATTTACCAGATTACGGGCCGAGTAGGCCCGCAGCGCGTAAAAGGATCGCTTAGGAATCTTCGTAAAAAGTTCACCCAATAATTGCTGTGCCTTTGTTCGAGGAGAGGGGCTTTTAGGGGAGGGAGGGATATATGTGTGTGTGTGTGTGTGTGTGTGTGTGTGTGTGTGTGTGTGTGTGTGTGTGAGAGAGAGAGAGAGAGAGAG
>JAQMYJ010000015.1:19230781-19273406 GCA_030014305.1 Clarias laeviceps | reverse complement strand
TGTGTGTGTGAGAGAGAGAGAGAGAGAGAGAGAGAGAGAGAGAGAGAGAGAGAGAGTGGTGGGAGGAAATGAAGGACGGTTAGAGAGTTTCAACGTCACGAGGTGGGTTGAAGATTGCTGACAACTCTCGGATCACCATGGACCAGCTGTGTTCACTGCCATTATAAACACATTAAAAATTCCCCAAACTGTTATAAACACAGCCGAGTATTTGAGGTTGACCTGACTGGGTGCTGACATTTTCGCCTTCCTTTTTAAAAATGTATGGCTTGATTGTTTCATCTTTAAAAGAGCTTTTCATTTAGAATTTATCTAAAGTGCAGAAATACAATACACAACTATATGTCTATCTATCTATTTATCTATATCAATCTCTCTCTCTCTCTCTCTCTCTCTCTATATATATATATATATATATATATATAGATATATATATATACTGTACATATAAATAGATACATAGATAGATAAATAGATACACACACACACACACAGAAATGATCAGGCAGCTGTCTTAAATGACTCAGTTTGCGATACAGCAAAGCGAGCACTTCTCATTTCACAAGCTGGAATATTTCGCATTCGCATGCTTACCTTGCAAAATATTTTTATAAGCGTGCAGAAACAGAAGTTAGGATAGATATCAGCCTCTTCTGCACACTCTCTTCTCTGGCTACGTTTTTTCTCTCCCTTCATAACCGTTGACTGACACCTTGTGAAGGCTCACAGATAAAGGCAAGTCTAAAACAAAACAGGACACAGCTACAAATCTGCCTACACTGAGACCCCCCCCCCCCAAACACACACACACACACACACACACACACACACACATTTCTAGAGCTTTGAAAAGAAGAGAAATACACACATCCTTTGAACACTTGAAGAAAACAACATGCTCTTTATGTAACGTGTCAGAAAAAGTTGTATGGAGCAACACACACTTGTAGAGATTAAACCTAAGTGTAAAGCTCCTATATTGTACCTTACTTTTGGTGGGGCTTTAATTAAGCAGTGGCGGTCACGTGACACACCAGTCAATCACGTGATTGGTTGAAAAACGAAAACAGGAAAATGATTTTTTACGTGTGAAGATGAATGAATGAATGAATGAATGAATGAACGAGTGCATGAATGTTTATAAACATTAATATTTATAATAAAGTGGTGAGTTGCTGTATAAGACAAAATAATTATAGACTAGTCAGTATAACTTTTAACTTCTTAATAAGTATTTCTTATCATTATACATAGCGCTTTTTTTTAACACTTACGGTGTGTGTGTGTGTGTGTGTGTGTGTCCGCTACTCTTGGAGATATTAAGGGTTCATCGGAAGTTCAGCTGATATTTGGAGCCAAGCTGCACATCCATCTAAAAAGCCCACTCTCTCTCTCTCTCTCTCTCTCTCTCTCTTACTCTGACGTCCACGGGTCAAGCTCTGAACTTCAAACTTTCTAAACTTCAAAAAAGAAAAAGAAAAAAAGACGACGCTTTAATCCAAAGCTCTGAGCTCGGATACAGGAATCACACCTAAGCAACACGTAGATAAAGAGAGATAAAGACTTTCATCCATTAACCTGAACAAGTCCGAACCAAACCGCGCTGCTGATTGAAATAGTTTTAAGGAGTAGTTTCACTTCCTAATATAAGCCTATATAGTTTGCAATTAAGATGTGTAAAGCGAGGGAAAACAAAGCGTTTCAGTGTGAATAAAAAGAAAGAAGGAGAAGAAGGAGGAGGAGGAGAAGAAGACGGATAGGTGTCAGTCTGCTCCTTACCCGCAGCCCTCCTCGGCGCCTGCTGCTTCCTCCTCGGCATTTTCTCTCAACTCGTACTTCAAATTCGTATAGGTGCCGACTTCAGCTTTCTCAAATAGTCCGTAAAAGAAGAAGAAAACAAACACAAACAGAAGCGCCACTCTTGTTTTAATTTCTACCGCTTTAACCGCACTCCTCTTTCCTCTCCTCTCTTCTCTCGTACAATCCCAATATCAGAGCCGCTGTCTTGTCAAATCAGGTGTCAGGACGGGGTGTCTCTTTCGCCTGCTTCTCGGATCTATGGCGGACCGCTTTCCCCCCTCTTTCTTCTTTTTTTTTTTCTTTCCGTTTCTCTTTCTCCCCCTCTTTCAAAAGCCGAAGGACGAGCTCCTGTCAAAACGCCGGATTCGGTTAGTGAGCGGAACGAGTGACGAGGACAGAAAGAAAGCGTCCGTGTGTAAGAGAATACCGCGCTGGGCTCAGACACGGTGAGGCGATGCCCGCGAACATCGATCCCGAGAACAAACTGAACATTATAAAAAAAAAAAGAGAAAGAGAGAGTGAGAGAGAAAGAGAGAGAGAGAGAAAAACTCCTCCCTCCCGCCTCGGCTGGACTTGATGATGGCAGCTAGACATTTGTTATACTAGATAACGTGTGAGCTTATTAAAGAGACAGAGGCCAGAAAAAAAGAAGTGCTACTTCGCTCCTGTTTTTTTTTCCTGAGTTTGTTTTTGTTTGTTTGTTTGTTTTTCCACTACTGGGGTTGGTTGGCTTTGTTTGTCTTTTGTTTTGTTTTGTTTTGTTTTGCTTACAATGTACAACAATACTTGAGAAAATTTATGGAGCCTCAGAGTGGACACATCTTTTTTTCTATTTTGTTTGCTCATTTTACTAACTCATTCCTATGATGTGGATAAGTCATGCACACCAGATACAATTTGTTCCCATGTTTTGATGTTTGATTACTTTGTACAATTTCAAACCAATTGTTGTGGTTTAATTTGCGAACAAAAGATGCAATTCGTTCCCAGGGTTTCGTTTTCGGTTAATTCGAGTGCATGAGATGCAGTTAGTTCCCAAGTCTTGATTTTCTCGAGATTGTTTGCGCGAGTTAATTCATGCCCATAAGAAATTTTTTTTACCCCTAAGTTTTGTTTGCACGGGAGATATAATTTGTTCCAATGTTGTCGATAACTTGTGCACAGGAGATAATTTTTTTTCCTGATGTTTTGGTTTTGATTAATTCGAGCACAAGGGATACAAATTGTTCCACTGTTGTGGTTATTTGGTGCACACAAACAATTTGTTCACGTTACACTGTTTGGCTAATTTGTACGCAAAAGATAGAACTTGTTCCCAGGTCGTGGTTAATTTGCCCACACAAGATACAATTTGTTCCTATGTCGTGGTTAATTTGCGTGTATGAGATTCAATTTATTCCCATGTTTTGGTTTTCAGTTAATTTGTGTTCATGAAATACTTTGTTCCTTTTTTTATTTGTGTACACAAGAAAAAAATTATTCCCATGTTGTGGTTAATTTGTGTACAAAAATTTAGCAAAAGAGTAAACAAACTAGAAAAATATATGAGGTGACCATTTCATAATTAAATGTTAAATAATGAAATATACTGTGAGGGATAGACCAGCATGTTATGCAAAGAGCATCACTTATGTCTGATGTTAGCAACATCAAAAACAGATTGATGTTCTATTTAAAATTAACCAACATCATTAGTTTTTCATTCATTCATTCATTCATTCATTCATTCATTCAAGCCTTTTTCATACTTCTTATCCTGTGTATGGATGCAGGGGCTCTGGATCCTATGCCAGGAAGTAACAATACTTGTAAAATCTCTTAAACATAAAAACATAGCTATAAAAGAAACAAAATGCATTTAGACAGAAACGAGCACCAAAGCTTATGGTAGTTCACACAGGTCACTGCAAAGTAACTGGTGCTGTTGCTAATTGTTGTCTTCATTTAGAAAGAACAGCTTGTGACATTAGCTTTTAGACAAATACATGAAGTGATTATACTTTGTCTTTTTCCCCATTATAACCTATTAATAATAACACACGTTAGCCATGTGGTCAGCAGGTAAAACTGTATTTAAGAATGTAAGAATAATAATTAGGTGTTTGTTACTGACCTGTGTCTTTCTCTCCCATGGACATGGTGTTCTGTATTCATTCCATTAATAGAGGAATGACACCGTGCTTTCTTGTGGTATTCTCTGACCCTTGGTGGTTTCGGTTCGCATAGCTGATCTGGGGTGAAATGTCTGCTACAGATCTTCATGGAGTGGAAATGGTGAAATGGTTATGACCTAGGTTTGCCTAACATTGTCTCTTGAGGTCATTCTCACCTGAGAAGCTGTCGAACTTTAAAGCTGTTAATAAAAAAGTACTGACAAATGCAAACAGTGCTACCCGGGACGTGAGCACTGCACAATTTTAAAACAGAAATATTTCATACCCCTGAGTGCAAGTAGCCCATTAAATGCTCTCTAGAATCTGTAAGTCCCATTTTCCCATCCCCAGGGCCGGGGTCTTACTCTATAGTAGCAATTTGTTACAAGCAAACTTTTTTTTCTTGCTGTACATGTTCCCACACATTATTTCTTATAATTCCCTTGATTGAGAAAAAATAATATTGGCTTTTATTCATTTTCAAGATGTAGGATTGTATGTAAGTTGGCAGTTATGTGTCAAGCACTTTACACAAGAGTGTTTTACCAACTTGAGACTAATACACTGTCATTTTAGGGATTTAGCTAACTTACTGTAAAGTTTGTTTCGAGTCGACAGGGATGTTTTGTGTTAATCAGTCAAGCATTTCAAAACACCATCACTCTTTTTGCATAGGAGCTCTGGGCGGTTCCAGCGTTATGAATGTGACATTTGGACTTATACTGCTAAACAAAGAGCCTCAGAGCACAGACAAGGTTACTACCAATGAATAAAACTTTTAATGTAAAATTTGTATAATCATTTACATCCTGAAAATATACAGCATTTTATCAGCATTATGGCTGTGACATTAAACAGACAAACTTTTAGGAGACTGTCGGTTTTAACTGCAGGAAGCGTTACTTTTGTACCATGAAAGAGACTTGAATGAACACAAAAAGTTTAGATTTAAATGATTTAGGATAAACTGGCCTTATGGATGTGATATGTCCGAATTCGCCTCCATAAACTGTATAAAAACATGCCTGAATAGCGAATTATAACGTGAAACTTTGAAGTAATTATTAGGAACAAATATCTATGAAATTAAGAAATCATTAAATCAATTAGTGATGACTTTCACATTTGTTTCTTCTCTTTTTCTTTGCAGTCTTCATTATTTTTGTTCCTATTTGTGACTTTATTGTTACATTGACAAATCAAATTTTATTCAGTATAAGCATATGAAATATTTTTAGTGCATCAGTGTGGTTCAGCAAAAACACCTATGAATTAGGCCCACTTACCGTATGTCCCGTGGTAAAGTTGACCTTTGGAATTACCCCTGTAATTTTTAACATCTAAGTATGCAAAAATATGCAAAAACCAGACACCTTCACCTTCGAAAATAAATAAATAAATAAATGAAAAAATAAAATATATATCAAATGAGCCAATCCACATATTAAACTTAAAGGTTTGGATTGGAGAAGATATCTGTGGTTACTGTTTATTGTGTTTTAATGCCCTTTCCCTAACCCTTATGGATTTTTTATTTTTGGGATTGTCAGGTCAGCAAATTGAATAAAAACTACTAATAAAAGTCTTGCAAAACATTATCTCATAATCAAGAGAGAGAGAGAGAGGGGATAGCAAAAAGCAGTCATTGTTATTTAGTTCTGGCCCAAAAAGTTTTATGATATTCATCAGGGGTGTGGTTACGAGAATTACAGCTAACTTCCTTAAAATAAAGAGTTGCCATTAATACAGTCCTGAAAATATGACAATTTCACGAAGAATATCATTCCTGGTGCGGCATGATTCTCGCTTCAATCCAAGATTCCTGCTTCCATCCTGAATTCATGTTACTAATAATGTTGAGTTTTGCGTGTTCTCCTGGAGTCTGTGAGAGTTTTCTCCTACCTCCAAAAGCCATGAAAGTGGTGGAATGTAGGTCATGTCCCTGCCTTTCACCGAGGGTTTTAATTCAACTCATTCACTCAGTCATTCTCTATACTGCTTATCCTGTACAGTGTCGTGAGAGGCCTGGAGCTGCAGGACACGAGGCAGGGTACAGCCTGAACATTGCAGGGTATAAAAGCACAAACATTCACACACTACAGGGAATCTGGAAGCACCAACCTGCCTGCTCTATATGTCTTTGTACAGGAATAATAAACTAAACGCAGGCAGAACTGAGGCAGGAATCAAACCATTACCCCACCATATCACTTCAGTTCAATTCTATTTATTCTATATATGTATAGAGCTTTTAACAATAGACATTGTTTCAAAACAGCTTTACAGGAATAAAAATCCTGCATATAAATTAAAAAATGTTTCCAGTTCAGATGACTCTGACCAGCATAAATGAAAAGATGAATAAGTTCATGTGATTTTTAAATAAATATCTGAATGCAAAAAAAAAAAAAAAAAAAAAAAGAATTTTAATGGGTGGCACGGTGGTGTAGTGGTTAGCACTGTTGCCTTGCACCTCCAGGGTCCAGGTTCGATTTCCGCCTCTGTGTGTGTGGAGTTTGCATGTTTTCCGCATGCTGGGTGGATTTCCTCGGGGTACTGAGGTTTCCTCCCACAGTCCAAAGACATGTAGATTAGGTTAATTGGCGTTCCCAAATTGCCCGTGGTTTATTTGTGAATGTGTGTGCCCTGTCTAGGGTGTACATGACACGGTACTGCACATGACACGGTATTTATACCAACCATTCAGACGTAATAACAACGTAGCACCTGATAAGAGCGTGGTGCAATCTGATAGGACATAGTAATAGCATGGTTCGATCTCAATGAACATGGTGGGTGCGTGATCATGTGCATGATAAGAAATTAGTAACAGCATTGAAAACATAGGATGCAGTGAGAACTTCATGGTCTTCACTGGCGCGTGATGAGGCTACTGTGAGGTGCCCTAAGTCTCCTGAGATAGGCTCAAGGCCCCTAATAAATAAAATGGATTTAGGATAAAATGGTATAGACAATGAATGAGTGAGTGACGACATACCTTAATGCACCATTGGGCTGAGTTTCATAGTAAAATTTGACTAAAAGATAAGGCTATGGTCTGATTGGTGCTATGGGCTAAAATGTTACTTAAACAATTGCATTGTGTGGTTTTTTTTTTTTTTTTTTGGTTACCTATATACTAGGGACAATCATAAAATTGTTATTTTAGCTAAGAAACAATAATGTAATGAAAACAAACACTGGTCCTGAGTCCTTCTCTATATATCGTCCACCTAAGATTATACATTTCTCCAAACGATGGATGAGTTGGTAGAGACCAACTTTGAAGAAGCCTTTTTTAGGCTCTTAAGAAATAGTTCCACCTCAGTAATTGTCGTGAGACGTGAGAATTGCACAATTTTAAAACAGAAATATTCATATCCCTGTGTGAAGTAGCCCATTAAATGCTTTCTAGAATCTGTAAGTCCCATTCTCCCATTCCACATCCCTACCACGGGGTGGTTTCTTCATGTGATGGAAGAGGAAGGAGTCACTGGGTGTGAGGTCGGGGGAGTGGGGGGGATGAGGCAGAGTTTTGTACCCTAAGTCACCTTCAAGTTTCACAGTTTCGTGAGCTGAATGGGCTGGCACTTTATGGAATGTCAATATTTTCAACCGGCCCTCTAGTGACATGGTGCGAAACTATACTACGGGTTTTTTAATCAAGAAGAAATCTTCATGAATGTACTAATTTCCGGAGACATAATTTGGGCAAATAGTTTATGACTGCCCCTCTTAAATGCTAAACTGAGTTGATGAAACTCACAAAAACATTAACAGAAGATCAAGCCCCAGCTGCCAATACTCTAACAAGGTTTCTTTCTGTGATAGATTTAAGTCTGAGTACTATGAACAATCAGGTTCTTTTACTGCGCACTAAAGCTAAGGCATCAGAAAGCCACAAGTTGCCCTTCTCCCAGAGTTCATTGATGCCCTGTGGTTTTCGTGTTCCAACCTCTGCCCGTCTCTGATCGTCAAGGCCACAGATTAACAAACGGCTTGACCGATTCGCACAAGTTAGCATGACCTCAACATACAGCATCCTTACATACCTAGAGCTGTGTGTTAAATGATCCTGTCACTGAGAGATGATATTGATGTTGTTAAACCATTATGCAAAGACATCATCATAAATTGTGGTCCACCATCCTTCTCTCTGTCCATCTCCCTCTCTCCTTCCTCCTGTGTTGATGTCAGACATGTGGATGCCAGTCAGTATGGCATGATGTTAGAGACCTCCCATGAACTTGAAGTGAACTCGGTCCATCAATCAGTATTGTGCTCCCACTTTGGCCTTACCTGTCTGACAGCTTTTAACAGCCTGTGTGTACAAAAGCTCTGTGTAGTGACAGCTATCAGACACACTCGTACACACATTCACAGCACCGTTTTTTTTTTTCCACGTGCATATTCGGCAACACCACCACCTCCGCCACCACTTGTTCACCTTATTGCCCATGTGAGCGATAACCAGAAAGCTTAACGGCCACTTGCATTCAACCTTCTTTTACATTTACAATTGTATTCACAGGTGTGTGAGTTTTAGAGTGATTGCTTTTCATCTAAAATAATACAGGGGTATGTTGTCTATATTCTTTGTGTTGTGAGTACACACGTCAATAAGCAAAGTATTTTGTCAGGCATTCTGAGTCTTTCTTTTTCTTTCTTTCTTTCTTTCTTTCTTTTTAGACTCATTCCTTTTCATCTCTGCTTTGTGAGCCAGGTCTGTCACGGAATAAACTGATAAACTGTTTTGCCGACGAAACCTTTACAGAATACATAAATATAATGTGCTCATCTCTGTGCTTGGCTGAGAATAAATATGGGTTTGATTCGCCTAACGTCCAGAAAATGCATTCTCACAAGGAACCGTTTCTAATCACAGCCAAGACAAATGAATGATTTTAAAGCTGTTTGAAACTTATCACAGGATAATGCATGTATATAGCACTAATGAATTTTACGGTTGGTCACAATGTTGAATGGAATAGCATTACTATTATGACACCATTATAGTTGTGCCTTATAGCACAGGGGTCTCATCATATGCACACTCAAGAACACACTCACTTAAATACAGACAGACAACACCATTATTAATGTCTACTTTTTTGTTTTTTTTGTTTTCATTATCATGCTTTGCCTCTTCTGAATAGTGAGCTGCCCTTGCAGTGAATCCACACTAAACAGACAGTGCTGTCATTTGTCCTGTTGTATAATTTGTACTCTGATTGGACAGTGTGCGCTTAGTCTCTGCACTTGTAGTGTTTGCTCCGAAGACATTTTGAAAAATCAGTGCTCAGAGTAAGTAATCCATCGGTTCATGTTTATAACACACACTACAGACTTTCACATGTGCCTTCTCAATTATATCTGATCATGATGGGCTGCATGAATCTACAGTCTGGGCTAAAAAGAAATCAGCCCCAACCTCTCCTTTATTAACATTCTATATATTTGAAATTGCACACATTGACTGTGCTGTTGTTTTATCATTGAACTGAGCCACTATGTCCTTAAAAAATGGGTGATTATATGCACTAAGAACATGTGCAACCTGCCAGGAACATAGTAGAAACTGGTAAGTATGTGGTATTGTCTCCCTTGACGTGAGGCTGGGTGCATGCTTCTTCGGTCATATTCAAAAATAACCTGATAAGGACATGGTTGGAGCAAGACGGAGGAAGAAATAAATAAGGATGTAATAACCAGTTAACAACATAGCTAACACCTCTTAGGAACTTAGGGACATGCAAGCATGGAGAAGTGCTGAAAGAATGGATGGCGATCTGACTTTTAATCGGGATGTCACTGTGTTGTTGGAACATCAATGGAGTTCTTACAACCACCTCTTCAGGCTAATGCTATGCCCATGGTAGATCCATTCCACGTTGTGGATCCAATTCCTCAGACCATCACTTTGTTTCAACAAAACACTGCACATAACACGGTATTTATACCAACCATTCAGACGTAATAACAACGTAATAAGTGCATGATAAGCACCTGATAACAGCGTGGTGCAATCTGATTGGACAGAGTAATAGCATGGTTCGATCTCAATGAACAGGGTGGTTGCGTGATCATGTGCATGATAAGAAATTAGTAACAGCATTGAAAACATAGGATGCAGTGAGAACTTCATGGTCTTCACTGGCGTGTGATGAGGCTCCTACGTGAAACAAGCTTTTTTTTTTTTTTACATATTTTATATAGGGTTTGGATAGGGAGGGTTTAGCCCTGCTAGCTCATTTATACCAAACCCCGTTTGCAACTGTTTCCAATAAAAGTGACATGGGTCCTCATTTCCATAGCTGACTTTTTTTTTTTTTTTTGACTGTTTGGTTCTACAGCAAATCAGCAGCGGAAGCCCAAACTCTGGTGTGCTAATTAAAATGTGCTCTCCATGATGAAAGAGCCGAGGCCTGGGGAATCTGAACCTGCTTCTGATTCAAAGCTGCAATTTGATGGACAGGCGGTGATTGAAGTTTTGAGACTTGCAGTTTTCAAAGTAGAACAACAACATATGCAGATTGTTAACAGCAGATGCTTAATTTGAAAAGCTAATACATATAACCTAATTAAAAGTGGGGGAAAAGCGAACTATGAGAGGAATTAAATAAGCAGCCGTCGGTGCTTTAATGGCTGAAATATTCAGTGCAAGCCTTGTTTGCAGTAATTCAAATGAATGCAATTCGGTGTCATAACAAACTAGTCACAGTTTTGAATGCTGTACAGCTTGGCTAGGATGCATCTCATTTCATTTTCATGGTGGAGCTGTTTTTGAATGTCCTTCAAAGATTGATATTCAGTAACATAATGTTGCCACTGAGACTTTGCCAGACAGAAATGTTGTTTAACAATGTGCAGAAACAAAAGTACAGCAAATACGAACGCAGAAGTCCTTAGTTTATGATTCATCTTTGTAATTCACTATATTACCCTGGTTGGCAAGCATGACTCAGCATCATCTACTGACCTTTCGTTTAATCACTTTATTTTGTTTAGATTTTTTTGTTTGCTTCTGTGTGTGTTTTACGCTGAACTCCTGTGAAATTACTAGATAATCTGGTGGTAAATACCTGTACGCTTCATCATTAAGTAAAGCACAAGTGACTCATCCCACTATGACCTTCAATAATAATAATAATAATAATAATAAATGACGATAAAATAAAATACATTTTAACAGAGAGTTATAAACAGGCAAGATAGACCTGTAGATAGATCTGTGCAACTGATGAAACGGTTTTAGGCTATTTCAGATTGTCTATTTGCTTTCTAACATGTTGTCCAGAAGCAGTATCTTATCAAATTATCCTATTTCTGTTGTCAATATTATTAGTCTGACAACAGGGTCCAAGTACAAGTTTATATCAAAATCTTTTAATATAATAGGCCTTAAACTTGCTGAATTTTTTTTTCTCCCTATGCATTCAAGATTGACCATAAAGCGTAGTACACAGCAGTAAACTTAAATCAAATATTTGGCATGACTACCTTTTGCCTCTAAAACGGTATCAGTCCTCTTGAGTACACTGCTGTACAGTTTTATAGGGAAAATAGCTGGTGAGATTTTACAAGCATTTTGGAGACACATATTTGGCTTTGATCTTTTTTTTTTTTTTGTTGTTGTTTTTGCAGGTACCAGACAGCCTGCTGATGTTTTTAGATAATAAGATACACTTCATATCCAAAAGTATTTGGACTCCTGACTATCATCCTGACCATCATACTCAGCATGTGGTTATTTAGACAAACCTTAAAGCACACAATTGTGCAGAATGTCTTTGGATGCTGTATCATTAGTTTCTCTTCATTGTAATAAAAAATAAATAAATAAAAAAAGCTATGGTTTGCTAAGGCTGGAAGGGAGGAACTTGATGGTCCTGAATGTTTCTTGGCTGAATAGTAAAGCATGGATCAAAAGTTAGTGGAAAGACTTTGCAGAATAGAGGAGGTCAATGTAAGAGCAAAGGGGGACTAAAACTGCAATAAGATTTTTAAAAAGCACATATGGGTATGACTGTTAGGTGTCCACAAACTTTTGGTCTTATTTTCTTAGAAAAAATTGGATGCATTTTTATAATAATAATAATAATAATAATAATTGCACATTATTGTGTGACCTTTTTAGCTTAATCTTGCGTTTTGTTTCATACAGTAGTGCATTAACAGAACAATTTGATTCCTGATATCACTTGTTACAGCAGCTAAAAAATATTACTTGCCATTATATTTTCCCCTCTCTTAAGGTTAATAAGACAAAAAAAGTCTGATACAAAGCACTGACATTGGAGACCCCTTCCAAGAAAGGTAAATTACCATTTTCAATCATCCTATTATTAATTACACACGTTTTAAATTACATTTATGTGGAGTGTATTAATAGAAACCTTCTGTTAACTGGAACTGCTATCTAGAACACCTTCTGACCAAAGATAATCAAGAATGCTGTTTTGAAAATTGCAGTTGCTGTTGCTTCTCTTTATTAGTTTATTTATTTATAATTTTTTTAATGCAGCAAGGATCCATGCTGGTAGTGCCTGACCCATTTCCTCTCATGTAATCTATCGTTAAAGAGGCCTGCTGAAATGGCTTAATTATTCATGTTTGACGTGGAAACACAACACTTTAAGAACATAGCTCCACAGGAGGATTGACACACACGACGGCGCTCGTACACGCACACACACTGTGCGGGCCTCCGCTGGGCTCCGTCTGTGGGCCGCATTAACCCATTAGCCAACGCGGAAGATAAATGCCCCTGTCACTTGGTCCTGTGATTGATTTTATACACCCGCACATGCACACACACATATGTGTAAGTAAAGATTATATCATAGAGTGCACTGTGCACTGGACATCAGTTCCACAGACAAGATAGTGTATAAATAGGATTCGAAAAACATGTAAACACAGATATGTGCATTTTAAGTCAGATGCAAAGAATAAGTCATTTTGACTCAAGTAAAGACATCAAACATAAGCATTTCATTAACTGCAAACTCTTTGCTACCATCATATCCCCAGTGTATTTTTATCACCTAGTCGTTTCTGCAACCGAACACAATGGCTTATTGTAGCGCCGTTGCAAAACTTGTGTGAACTGACAAATCAAATTAGATCTGGCATGAGGCAGTGAAGTGCCAAGCATCCATCAAGTGCATAGCATCTGATTGAGAACAGAAGACCGAAATGTGCCACATCGAACAGTCTGGGTTGAAATGAGCGTCTGAGACGCCGTCTTTGATACTTCGAACGTCATCTTGAATGTGTATGCACATGTGTGTCACAAACGCACACTTCCTTTCCCCTCATCTCTCTGTACAGGCTGCACTAAGGTAAGGCCTTGGACCGTCACTCATTGCTTTGGCACTGGCATGTTCCATGGCGACAGTGTGTCCAACCTCAGGTTTGTCACTGTCTGTCCGGAGCTGACCTGTCTACTTGTGTGTGTGTGTGTGTGTGTGTGGACGCAAATGCTGATAGATGCTTCCGGAACCGCTCCTTCATGTCCATCAAGAAGCCAGGAAGCTTGGATGCCATGTCCAGCTGGGGCTTTTTGAAATTTGATGACAGATGCAGAGGGTAGTGTGCACTTGTGCCAGAGTGCATCAAGAATGTTTGGATCTGACAGCAGCTTGCTATGCAAAAATTGCCAACTACATTGCCGTTACTGTTTTCATTGGATTGTGGCTGAATGCTTTGTGTCAAAAGTGGGGTTCTTATTATACCACAGCACTAATTTTCATTTCCTGTAACTAGATCTGAGAGCTTCGAGGCAAATCACAGGATTATATTAATGTACTCGTTCCAAAGTTTTAGCGTTTCTATAGTAACAAGTAAAGTAACACACAAGGGGTTATATGGTGGACACACTCTTGAATCAAAGCATAATTAAAAAAGTTTTATTATTGAACTAAGAAATGTGTATAATCATTGACATGATTAAGCTTTCAAGGACACAATGGATTATTTTGGCCTTGTTTAGCTTTTACATATTGATATTGTCTCTATTTTACTGCAATAATTCAAGTTTATAAATGTACTTACTTCTATTTAATGGGTTTCACATAAACACACCAATTTGTACCATTACTTTTTTTTTTTTTTTTTTTTGTTAATCTTATATACGAGGGCTGTTCAAGTCAAAGCGGGACTTTTGATTGTGAACAATAATAGAATACAGTTATGAGACTAAAAAACAACTTTATTTCACTTATCCCAGCGTTTCAAACTCCTTTAATAGCCCAAACATGTAGAAATCGCTTAGCGAGAGGTCAGGACTGTATGGGGGATGTGGCAAGAACTTTCTATTGTAACATCCCAGCCAAATTCCTTTAATGTGCAAGTGGGATTTGTGAATGATTGTGTTTCAAGTTTCAAGTTATCCATTGATAAGGATCAGGCATTCCACTCGCTTAATGCACAGGCAATGACACTAGATCTGAGTCTCCTTGGCTGGGATCATCATCCATGGATGTTTGGCCTTCTTTAAAACATTTGCACCATCCAAATGTTTTACTGCAGCTAAAACATCTATCGTGAATGTCAATCGGGTTTAAGCCTCCATTCACAAGAAATTTCATCACAAGTCCTGGTTTGACTCGAACACCCCTCATATTTTACTTGTGTTGGAGTTCTGCCCTTACTCTAAATAAATCTATCAGTAATGAACAAATAAATGTTCATGTATTTCTTTTCTTACACAGTACATATATGGCAATAACAGCACAATAACTGTACAATAATGTTGTTATAGGAAAATAATCAACAATAGGGTGTTGGGGTGCATAGCAGGATGTCCTGAAATGATCTGTATCTCTTACTAATATTAATAAATTAAATATCATACATGTTATCCCTTAATTAAGCTATATTACTGTAAGTGTCTGGAGTCATTGAGTCTTTTTATATATTTTTTTCAGTCTCTGTTTTCTGGGGTCTCTTTTAAAACTACAGACTAACATTTTCCAGGTTACAGACAAAACATAAACTGTAAAACATGTTCTCCCGACTGAAGACATTTCTGTTACAAAATTTTTCCTTTGACCCTTCTAAACCGCTGACACTGGAGACTCCTTCCATAAAGCTCCAGCAAACTTTAAGTAATGCCACTTGATAAAGCTTTTATTACAGAAACTATAATGTATTACAAAGAGCACATTGAGCAGCTGGGACTACAGTACTGTCAGAGCTGTTGTTAAATAAAAATTAATCAACTCACTATATCTCCCTTTTTTTATTGAAGTACTCTTCATAGTTCTCCAAAAAAAAAAAAAAGAAAGCTTTTTGTTTGCACTCTGTGGTGACCCACTACTTTGATTTGCAGGCGGTTGGAAAAAGAATTAAGCCTTTTTTTCTTTTTAATGCGAAGGAGGTGACTGCCACGCGTGTCCCTTCATGTTTTCTCATTCTTTTTTTTAAGGGGACAACTCCAGCTTTTAATAAACATGTAATAAGAAAGAAAACAGCTGGTTGCCGTGTCCCAGATGGTGCTGTACTTGGCATCTCAGAGGAGGGGACCACACATGCAGATGGCTCATTATTCCAGCATTTGGTTATGCATATTGCACAAAATCTTACTCCAGTGCTTAACAACCAGTATAAGCAATGCAGGTGTTGCTGCTTTTTACATGGCTTTGCTCTGCACTGGGCTCATTCACGTCATTCAGGCAGGTGTACTCCACGCACCCCCACACACGTTCACAACATTTCCAATTTAATCACACTGTCATTTCTTCTTTTGCATCTGGCACTCCTCATTTCATCCTACACAATATATCTTCTTAAACTGACCTTCTGACTTACAGTATAGCACATTCTGTATACCTTTTGTCTGAAATAACTATTATTTACTGTAACATGAATTGGTTAAAATATCTATGTGAAAATAGAATTTAGATTCAAATGCGATAAATTACCAATTTATTATTTTCCAGCAATAAAGAGCTGCACAGAAGTATTTTTTTATTCATGGCTATCAAACTTCACCCTGAAATAGTTGCCACTTCATTATCTGATAATGTAAGCTTCTTTTAGGTTCATGATTATGTGTGTGTGTGTGTGTGTGTGTGTGTGTGTGTGCGCGTGTGTGTGACCTGAAAGATCACTGAGATTTTCCTTCACTTCCTCTCACACTTGACACTGCCCGTCTGCTGAAGCTGTCCTCTCCGATTTGTACAGCACGCCAATGTGACCTTTATTCCAGCTATAACCATAATACACTTTAGCACATGCCACTCAGATCAGTGCTGCTGTTGGAGTTTTGCTCCTGACTCAGAAAAACGGCGCAGGGATGAGCGAGGAGTTTTTCTCTACACATGTGGATCCTTCAAAGCTCTGCTTTGGTTCTGAAGGCGTTATTTTTTTTTCCTCTCAAATTATCGTGTCATATTTGCTTACATTGGAACTGTGATAGGTTTCGTTCTTCTGTGTCCCAGCGGATGATGATGATGATGATGATGATGATGATGATGATGATAAGCAGTTGCTTCATGCCTCTTAACTTCAAATAAAGACCTAGTCAGAAGTGGCAACATTTCACACAAATCTAGTGTATGGTAGAGTGATGTCACATCTTGATGGTAATGTATGCCTTCTGTCAAAATTCGGCAAATAGAAAAATATGGGCCAGATGTTGCTTTTCTGTAGATGTAGATTCTATCTACATCCTGTTAGCTCTTTATTTGATGGGACATCTAAGAATATTCACTAAGAATATCTTGTTCAAAGCAAATTTGATTACTTTCCTATAAAGACTGCATTTTATAGAAAAGATTTTTAAGCTATTTTTATATACAGTACAGTACAGTTTTGATTCCTGTGTGCATGGAGTTTGAATGTTCTCCCCGTGCTTGGTGGGTTTCCTCCAGGTACTCTGGTTTCTTCCCACAGCCCAAAGACATGCAGATTAAGTTAACAGGTGCTTCCAAATTCCCTGTAGTATATGAGTGTGTGTGTGTGTGTACAGTATGTGTGTATGTGCTTGTGTGCCCTGCGATGGACTGTCCAGGGTTTACCCATCCTCATGCCCCAAGTTTCTGAGGATAAGGTCTTGCACAACCCTATACAGGAAATCCAGTACAGAGAATGAATGAGTGAATGTGAGGATTGCTATTATAATACACAGTTTATCATACATAACACCTGAAATATACAAAAAAATAAGTCAGGTTATTTCTGTTGGAATTATACAAAGTTTACAAATTGCAGCATTCCCATTAATATTAAAATGCTTTTCGTGTTAAGACCATGCCTATGTGTACAACATACAAATTAAAGGTGATAAAACCTAAAAGATAAAATTTTTAACTTAATCAAATATGGGCTAGTAAGGAATTATTATTATTATTATTATTATTATTATTATTATTATTATTATTATTATGTCTACTTTCTATTGTAACATTCTGCATCAAACATAGTTATTAGCTCTGAATGTTACATTCTGCACCAAAATACTTATTTTGATTAAGTTATTTAAATAAAATAGATATTTATTGAATGATTTTACCTCTTTTTAAAACATTTTACACCATGTTTTTTTTGCTTTCCATGATGTATGATTTGACTTCCTACAAGCAAAAAACAGGCTTGGTAGTAATAAGATAACATGGCAAAAGATTAATGTTTTCTAAAGAAGTAAACGTTTTATTTCCTGGATAGTGAGAAGTTCTGAAAACACTTACATTACCGGTCTGTGTTTTGATGGTTCTTGCAAGTTTGGTTCTGCTTGCAGAGATGAGAAGAAGATTAATTTGTTATTCTATTTATATCTGCTAAACAAGTAACAGTTTATGTTACAGCAGCACCCTGGGTTAAATAAGACAAAATGCCAAAAAAATTTACCTGATCAGCTTTATTTTTGACTGTTAAAATATGTATCATATTCTACATACATTGCTGTGCAAAGGTCTTGAGCCACACCTCATTTCTTCATACTTTGCTTTGAAAGAGACAGACCTTTTTTATGTAATCTTGAGGAATAGTTGTCCAGGCTTCCTAAAGGACTTTTTTTGTCTCTCATTTTTGGAGAGTTCTTGGGCGTCATTTTTAATCCAGTCCCTGTACCTGAGCAGTTTCAGAGAAATGTTTTTTGTTTGTTAAGCCACACCTTGACCTATGATTCATTTAAGCATAAAAAAGGTTCAGATGATGAGAAATAATCAGGCTGGTGATTAGTACTGTACACTGGTGATGCTGGATGCTGAGTGGTTAGAATAAACAAGAGGGGAAATGAGGTTGCTGATGAGGCTCTTACATACAGTAAGGTGTATCTTTAGACACTTTGTCACATAAAGCAATATTTAAAGCAATATATAAAACAATAATTTGTTTCCTTTTCTATAATTAAATTAAATTATTAATATAAATTAAGTATATACAATTATAACTAATTATAATTAAATTTAATTTGAATGAGGAGTGACTTAACACCTTTGCACAGTGCTTTGTGAATGGTAATAGTGCTTTAGCAAGATACACCTTAAACATCATAAGCACTATGGAGTCTGGAACCTTTTAGTATTTGTTCATACTCATAACATCAGATCAAACATATTCTGTTGTCAATGCAACACGCCCACACAGGTCTGTAGCATCAGACACATCCAGGTCATGGATTCAGGATCAGATTAATTGCTCAAGTATGGGTAGTCTGACATAAGATCACCTTTAGTGCACATTAGGTTTATACTCATTCAGATCAGTCTCAGGAGTACCATGTGCACTCTCCAACTGACTGGTACTTTGAATACATAATTCTACCTATTATTTTTCTATAATATAATAGTGTTTCACTTACTGAGAGGGTTTTAAAAAGAGCATTTACTATACAAGTCATATTTCTTTTTTTCAAAGAGTTTTCTTTTATAAGAGATCAGCACAAGCAAGGTTATTATTATTATTATTATTATTATTATTATTATTATTATTATTATTATTTAATGTCTCTTCCTGCCGGATTTCCACTTCATTGCTCAGCCAGGTTGTCAGCTTGGCTCCATCCTTTTGATGCCATCACTGACAATTAGCAAGGTGATGCTGCACAAAACCATCTGGACAGGCACATTTCACAGTGCTGAGGACGACAGTTTTTGGCGTGACAAAACACATCCAAGGTCAAACTTTTGGCCTGGGTAGGATCAAATTGAGGGAACCGAACCGTAACTGTCACCTTCTTCCCTTTTTAATTCAGTTACAATCTAGTGCTAACTTTTTTCCCCCTTCTTTAATGCATCTGTTTCTTACCCGTAATCCTGTTTCTTAGTCTTTTGTGAAATATGCGGTTTCAAAGCCAGGCCTGGCTGGACAGCCAGGCAGGTAGATACAGATGTACTCAAAGATAAAGTAACATTAAAGACAGACAAAATAATATTAACATCCGTCATGATAATATTGACATTCTGGAGGGATTCCAGGGCTTGTTTATTAGCGATTGTTGGCTCTGGCTGCTTGCAGGGGGGTTGAGGAAGGGTCAGAAGGCTCTAGGAGATTACATTATGGCAGCTTTACTACTATGCCAAATATGATAGACCTGACGTGTCATTTTTCCCTCCTTGTGCTCCCTCAGAATAGCCATAAATTATCAGCGGGGAGCGGAAAATTGATTCTCTCTCTCTCCATACCCTGAAAATGTTCCCTATAAATATGCAGTGATGGGACATAGCTCATTTTATTAACTTGGCGTGGGAAAGAGGAGAGGTATTTAAGCACAGTGCTGATGAATTCGGTAGCAGAAAAGTTTTCTTTCATTTCATTTACAAAAAAAAAAGGTAATTTCTGGTTCTTATGTAATAATTAAAAAAATATGAATCCATTGTCATTAATTGATCATTATCGATAGGCTTTGAGTTAAAATTTTAAAATATTTTATATTCTGTAATATTGTGATATTATGTTAATCAAAAAAGTATTATTAAAAGTTACTGTCACCCCTCTACCAAAATAAATCTTGATAATAAGGTAAAAAATCAAATTGGATAATTTTAAAGAGTGAAGGGGAAAAAAAAAGCAACCAGCTGTGCATCGGTTAGTCACAGTAACACACTAAAGGCCCAACTGCCTCAAATCTGGAATGTGTTGCTAATATTCGCTGTGATGTGAACAGATGTTTTTATTATGGCAATATAAAAAAAAATAGAAGCACTACATGTTAATGGAACTGATGTACCTGGAAATTGCACTTGAATGATTCATATGTGAGAAACCTGCATTACGATTTGTCCTTTAGCCCCACAATATATGATACAAATAGCAATACCAGAAGGTAATGCGGTGGATAGATGTATCATGCTGACACAGTTATAAATGCTATTTTACACTTCTGCTCCTTTTAGTTAGTCATATTTACCTCTGACTGTTACAAAGGGGTGACACTGGAGACTCCTTCCAAATAACATGTCAAATAAACATCTCCTCACAAAAAGCCATCATTATTATTTCATATAAGACACTTCTAATGCTTTTAACTCATTAAACATTGTCCATGTTTAGACTTATATTCTTCAATCTTATACAATACGTAATGACCTACTGTATGTTTATTATCAGTAAATAATACATAGACATTACTTGGTACTATGAATAAATCAATAGGGGATTAAATGAATATTTAAATGGTTAAATAACTAATATACAATGTAACGCGAACCATAATTAAAATTCACGTGGCGTTACTTTATCAGTTGTGAACTGGAGATATGGAGAATTTATGAAGGACAGTACAATCAAATCTAATATTCATTTACAATTATGTGTGTGCAGTCTTTCAGTGTGTGTGTGTGTGTGTGTGTGTGTGTGTGTGTGTGTGTGTGTGTGTGTGTGTGTGTGTATTTTTTTGAGAGTCTGCCAACTGCACTGATTCCTGACCAAAACTCTGAGAGATTATTTTTTAAATGTGAAAACTAAAACCCCACCCAGCTGTGATAAATAAATTAAATGAGACAAAGAGCTCCTCAGGTTCTACACCCTGCACATTATCCGAGCAACACGCACTGCCTGTATCACTTTCCCTGTCGGAGTTTTGTTACAAAGCCTCCATGTTTGCAAGAAAAGCGCTCAGGCCTGGAGGAGAGATTTGAAGCTGGCATAATGTGACAGGATCTCAGCCAGTCTCTTTCGTGCCATTACAGGATGCTTTAAACCATGGCCTGAGAGATGAGCTGAACTGTTTCACTCATCTCCAGGTCTTCATAAGGGAAACGTGTGCAGAGGTGGAGCAAAAGGAGAAGCCACAGCACATATAGGCTACGTATGTTGCTCCACCACTTCCGCCCCTTCCTCCATCATCAGTCGCATCTGTCTCCATGCACCACATGTCATGTGTAATTAACCAGTCTGGCGGTTAACCCTTCGCTTATAATACAGACATCTGGGTCCCTGTTAAAAGAACTCCAGCATCTGTTTTGTTTGCTTTTTTCTCATGCGAAAACTACTATATTTAGGCATACACTACCAATCACTATCAACTGTCAGATTGATAAAATAATAGAATATAAGCATTGTCTGTATATACACTCACCTACAGCTTTATACACTTGCTCACTTGCAGTTACCTCATCAGCCAATCACGTGGCAGCAGTGTAAGGCATGAAAGTATTCAAAGACAGATAAATAGCAGAACAAATAGGTGAAAATAGCAGTAAAAAATAGGAGAAAGACCGAATGGCTGTAATCCTGTTCTCATCATAGACTTTGCTGACCAGAGAGAAACTTGAGGTCTTCTCCTGTTATTGTGGTCTATCCTCTTTATCTTGTTTTTAAAAGTTTTTTCTCCCCAAGGCGCTTAAAGTGTTCACTATAATGGTATTTCTCTTTTGTACCTAGTCCTTATATCTGTGTGTGTTTCAGGACTGTCGCAAGGTGTTCTTTTTGGTCTAGACACAACAGGATGTTACAGTTGTGTGTGAACAATAGTGTTATGGAGGCCAGGTATGGGAATGGTTTTATCATTAACCGTACAACAACACAGATACAGGAAGGTCATTTGGAGCGGGCCACAGTTCCTTTGTGTAGCCTCCGTAGATGTGGTGCGTATTTTCTTCTTCTTCTTTCTGTTTTCCATCATCTGTGTTTCTCTCAAGTGAGCTGCACACTGTGTCTGTTTCTGCTTGAAGGATCCGAACATTAGCTGCTGCTTTCGACATTGCCAGCTCATACAGTAGGTCCACTGCCTTATGTTTTAAGCCCGTCTGTGAAAAACACATCAGTTATGACCACCCCCTCCGCTGATGTTTTTCTGCCGCTGACCTGATCTCTGACAGAGCCTGGGCACTGGACTGTCAACAAGGTATGGTTATCCTTCACTGCAAGCTGACAGCGGCATTATTCCAATGGGAAATGTTTGACTAATGGGCATTTTTACTACACAAGCACTGACTGTGCCCTAGACTCAAAAAAAATGACATCATGTTCGAGAGACATGACTGAACACCATTAAATCTAACTAGTGATGCATTAAGTACATTGTCTTACCTTTGGAGAAATTAGTCTCAAATCCAAAGTATTTTTCAATATTAATTCTGAATAGCATAAAATGAATCACATGGTAGCTCCATTATAAACCAGTACATTTACCCAGATGTAAATTACATTATCACTAATAATACAAATGGTGCCTCACAGCTCCTTGTGTATACACGTGGGCTTCCTCCGAGGTCTCTGGAGTCCTTCCACCTTCCAAACACATGCTGGTAGGTGGACTAGTGAATCGTGCTTGTTCATGTGCCTTATGATGAACTGATGTCTCTTGCAGAGTGTATCCAATCCTTATACCCAGTGTTTCACCCAACAACACCAAAAAACAATGACCCTGATCAAGATTAAGGTAAATAAATGAGTGAATGAACTAATGCTGATATGCATTAGAATAATAGGACATTCTATTATTCTTGTTTTCCAGCTGGGGTTTACAAGAGGTTTGTTTATGCCACCTTGAAAATGACTTTGGAGCATTTCCAATTGGCACTGAAATAGCTGAAATATCTTCCCGGCTGTCACTGTCAATCACCTACAGGCGTATTTTATCCGTCTTTGACAAATATCTCTGAGAAAATCTAAGTGCACAATTAGTGGTCTCCATTCCAAAATCACTTCTGTCCATTTCCCAAAAGCCAAGGGTTTTTTTTTTTTCCGTGAGGCGCTGAGGTACACGGGCAATTTGAGAAACATCTGTCACTCAATTACATTATAAAAGCACTGACAGAAAGGCCAGAGTGTCATTTTACAGGAACAAGAATGCAAAATATATAAGGAACACAGGAACATATACCGTGTGAGATACACAGCAATTAACGACCATGCTAATGGACGATCCTTTTTATATAAAAAGGATTTTTAAAAAAAAGAGGTATATATTTAAGTTATCGAGTAAGCTAAAGAAAACCAAATCAATATAATAAGAAAAAAAAGAAAAATTTACTTGGATGTAAGTGAAAAGGAAGACAAATAAATTTCTTTTCTAAAAAAAAAAAAAGAAAAGTAATGCTTTTAAGGATTTTATACTTACGTTATGGATATGACATGACCATTTTCTTGATCCTCTACCGTTCAAATGCCCTTATTCCCAGTGTGTATAACAGGAATAGCAGTTTTGACCCAGGGTTTATGCTGAGGTAACGTATGCTATCTTTCTCAGGGCCTATACAGATGTAAAGTATGCTATCTTTCCCAGGGGCTTCGGGCAAAGGCAAGATAACACACTACTGCATTGCCCTAGCTTTCTAATTCTCCCTTTGCCTCCCAGCTTAATTGAGAATCTGAACAAACAAATTAATCATTGCAGCCCATAAAAATGACAGGATTCATGCAGTAGCATTCTTCATTCTCTCTAATTTGCTGCATGTATGTGTGTTGTTGTGCCCCCTCCAAACACTCCTACACATCCTCCCCCCAACCACACAGACACACACGCACACACATACTGTACACACACACTTAGACGACTTTCCTTATGTGCTGAATCTGCGACTTTAGCTGTTATGAAAATTACAAATAGTTGTCAAGGTTAACGAGTTAATATTCTCATTCAATATTTATTTTATGGGCACAAGAGAGCGTCTCCCTTCACCACATTCCGCTGCCGAACGTGGATGGCTTTGTTAATCAAAATGACAAGGACAGTGTCCTTTTGATAATCCCCTGAATCATTGAGAATAAAAAATGAACTTTATTAATCAGCAGGCCCTGATTAATTGTTATGGAGTGGAGCCGTGTCCATTGGCCCCACGTTTCTGTAATTTCCACTGAAGCCTAACAATCTCCCTGATGATTTGAAGCCCTTTGGGCCAGCGTGGAACAAAGAAGCACGGCAATAAATAGTCAGAGCCGGCGCTCTTCCTCCTGGCTGAGCTGAAATATAGTTGACAGTTATAAAATACTACGATATCCTCTTCTCCGCTTATAATTTTAGCATTTGCATACGAACACAAAAGAATTCAGGTGGGGCTTTGGAGATCAAGCAAAATGAGGCCATAAAATGAAGACAATAAACAAAGATGGATTCTGGCTCTAAAATCATTGCGAGCCATATGAATATTTTGGCTTGAGTGAAGTGGCTTCATTACAGGCTGCTAGTCATCTGTTCCTGCTTACATACAGTATGCCAAATTGCTGGTTATACTATACCTGTGGTCTAAAGATGTTTTCAGCTTGCTCTCATCTACTTCCCCTGACGACTCGACTCGAAAGCGTATATGGACTAAGTCACTACTCACAGTGCAGGGGAGGAAGCTAATAACACAGTGGATTTTTCAAACTGAATGTACTTGTCCCTGTCAGCAAGTATAATGTCATTTTTTTTTTTTAAATATCTCTTTGGTCATTTATACACTTTATTTCTGTCTATCTTGGCATAGTTAACAAACATGTGAATGACCATGCATGCTCAAAACCAAGAAATAAATCAAAGAAATTAAGATGGCTATGTGTGTTCATTTATACTCACAGCTATATATTAATTTAAGCTATTTACTTTAATAAGCAGAACTGTTTCTGAGATTGTTTTTTTTAATGCTTTTATTTTAATATTTGCATTCTTATATATAACAAAATGCATTATTAAAAAAAAAAAAAAACTTAACACAACTGAACAAGGTGTTCATGACAATTTTGGCTTAAAAACAGTAAATACCATGCAAGAAGAAAAACTCATTTCTCCCTTTCCTAGTTTTTTTTCAGAATTTTTAATTATAATAAATATGGTGATAAATGAGTAACTAAAAGCAAGGCAGTGCCCAATGTAGTGGTAATATCGCTGCGTGCCTTTTAAACAGAGAAACACGGCAGTAGTGCCCTTTCTGATTTCAAAGAGAAAAACAAAAGAATGCAACATTCGTAAAGCAACCAGAATGACTTCTGCTACATCTTCACTTGAGTCAAATTTATAATGAAACAACAAAAGAATAAACTATTTCTTTTACCATATGACTAGTTCTTCCACAAAGGTAGTTCCAGGGAAAGAAAAGGGTAAAATCTGTACTAAATACCCTATAAATGTAAAAGATACCAACCTGATTTATATCAGTGTGTCTGCAGAAGCTTGGTCCCGATTATTAAATTGTATTCACATTCGGGTGACAAACTTCACAGTCAGTGTGCAGAGCAAGAGAAAACCTTGCAATGACCATGACCTACTGTATAGTAACATATTTACTGTATATGCACCTTAATTTTGATTTAAGACAGTCTTGAAAAAAAACTAATATATCCCTTTAAGATGCTAATATGAATGGTAACAATAAAAAAATGGATCAGGAAGTCAAGAAATTAAATATATTTTATTACAACAGAATTGTTCTAATGCGTTGTCATTTTATATAGTAATGGTTAGGTCAGAGAGAATTGTTTGGCAGACACATAGACAGATATAAAATGTTTTGAAAAATAATCTTTAAAAAATAATAATAGTAATGAAAAAATATACTGCAATTGTAGATATGGTAAAGTTTTGGAAGGAGTGTCCAGTGTTGGCTTTTTGTAACTGTCAGATTTCAGGCTGTAACTTTAGGTTTTCTGAAAAGGGAAAGTTTAGGACAGAGAAAATTGCAATTTCTGTGTTTTGTCTTATTAAATTTTTGAAAGTGAAATGACATGCTGGTGAAGGAAAGTTTATAAGAATTAACTTGATTTGCAGATGTTCCCTGACAATAAATGCATTCTCCTTTAACAACATGTCCTGTTTTATTCCTTATATAGTTTCTTGTCTATGATCATTTTACCATTGTCACTAGTAGGAGAAAATCAAGGCTGTTCCATGTTCCCTTTTTTTCCAGGCATGGTAACAGCATTCAGAGAAGATGAGTTCCTGCTGTTTGATTTAAGACCTTACATTCTGTGAAGCTTAGGTCAGATCATCTCAAAGGTCAGGATCTTTTAAAATGTGAGCAAAATAATTCTGCACACATAAAATGTTTATAATTAATATATCAAACGAAATGCAGCTTGTGAAATTCCTGTGTAATTTACATGAGTATGCGGCGTCTGCCTTGGATCTGCACTGTAGTTCTGACCATGAAACAGAATATACAAGCTTGCAAAGTTTCTTTTTTTCCCATAGAACTGATTTACTGCAGCAAAAAGAGGTAGTGATGGAAAGTCCTAATGAATGATATGCTCTTTGTTTTATTATACACTTTTTGTCATGTTTCTTTTGTTTCTGCCAGAAAGTGAAGCTTCTGTCACTCTTGCTTTTTTTAGTCTACTCTTTCATTGCATTTTCAATTGAACAAAACTAATCTCAACTAAGTCACTTTATATTACCAGGCTAACAGCTAAACATCTGTTTGTTTATGAGCCCACTACAGTCGATATTTTTCATTATACAGAATTAATGGGAAATGTTTCTTTCCCCCATTCCGATCCCCTGCGTCGTCACTTAATCTATTCCACGTAGGTCATCCACCTTTACCCCTTCATCTCTGTATATAAATGAACGAGAATGCTGGGAAGAGTGTGAATATTTTACAGAAAGCCGTCAGTCCCACTGCGCCGCGGCGGAGTGGGTGGGTTTGGTGTGGCATGCCGTTAATTGTGGAGGTGTTTTATCCATCACCGTGAATTATTCAAGGGGATTGTTAATAGCTATCCCAGATCCAGGAGGTTTGAGGAAGGAAGACGAAAGCCTGCTGCAGAGTGAGGCATCATTACCGCCCGCCTCTGATCTGAATCTGCCTTGCCTTCAGTCTCCCGAGCCTCCTGTGTTGCTGTCGAGACCAGGAAACAAACAAACTGCCAACCAGGAAGTCATAAATCTGGAGTGAAGGCGAGCAGGGCCAGCAAGTAACAACCTGCACTGACTTTCGACAGGAGCAGCACAGACGAGCTCACCCATATTAGTTTATATGACTTTTTTTCTATACTGCTGCTTAGCATTTTTATTTTCTTCTTCACATGTTTATAGAAAGAATGTGTCTGTCCCAGAGAGTTATTTTTTTCTTATAACTATCACCTTTTCTCTTTAAGATCTCCTTAGTTTGTCATAGAGTTGTCTTAGAAAAGAATGCAAATTTGAAGTTTTAATGGAGAACGGTAAAGAATAATCCATCCAGTGCAACGGTATTTCAAAATGTAGTAGCATTTTACCACCTGCACACACTCTCTGAAGAAACATTCATTATAGTGTCTCCAATGTCACGGTGTTCTTTGTTGGCACTTTAAAAAATAGATTTTGACAATATTTTACAGTATTTTTAAGTTTAGATTGTATCTTATTTTTCAAGGGCAAAAGAAAATAGTGTCAAAAATGTCCTTGTGTTGGAATAAATGAAAGTGTTTGACCTTCGTTTACACTGTGGGATTTTTTCTTTCCCATTACATAATGTTAATGTACCTGTTAAAGACAATGGAACAGTTTTTCATTCAGCTGATGTTAGCTTTTGCATCTAGTGGAAAATATTTGAATAAACAAACTTCATTTCTATACTTACGGTTTATTTTATCTTGTTAGACTTTTTATACTTTTATTATGAATTATTGACACAACATTAGTTCAACATTACAAATATAAAACTCTTGAAGGTCTCTTCTTCTTTCATCCATTTGGCTCTATTTTTTTACACCAGTTCATTCATTTCAGTTTAGCATCAATTTATTTCATTTATTTTTAGCATCTAATTGAGTTTATCAATGTTAAAAGAAATCAAAAGCAAGTCAAATTTAAAAAATCTAAATAATGCCAATACGCTCCATAAAAGATGAAAATGTTATCTAATTTAAAATAGCATGCTAAGTTAGGTAATGTTCATTGACTATATACCTTTGCACCTAACAACACAACGTCTGTCTGCCATAGTCCTGCCCAGTCCAGTGCCAAAACTCACATACAAAACCAGTCAAGGTAACACTTTCAGTGTTAAAATACATCTGATAACATTATGTCATCCTAAACAACACCTTGTATCTAATAATTGCTTCTAAGTAGTTTAGAATTGCCTCTGAACCATCCATGTTCTGTTTCACTGATAACGTGAGCTACAAAGCTAACTAGCTCCTAACACAAGGCTGATTCCTCAAATGAGTCTCTAAGCCCTCAACAAGGGCACTACTTGGTGTGTGGAACAAGGGATTCAACCACAGAACAGTTAGTTACTTTAGCTGTTAATTAGATAAATTAAAAAGTGAGTATTAATTAACATTACCTGCACATCATGAAATGAAGTGTAAAGCAGAGCATATTCCATAACATAACCTAATTAGCACTGAATGAGCTAAATGATTGCAAAATCCAGGAGGAAGTACTGTACATATTTGTATATCATCATTTTATGCGAAATACACTTCAAACATAATTATCAATAAAAATACAGAAGCCTAATGTCAGTTAGCGATGCTTCCACTATACATTTTTGTGACTGATATCATAGTATTTATTTTTTTTTTGCTGATGCCTGTTTGAATAACAACAATTCCAGTATCTAACATGACAGGCTAGGCAGCAAGTCACATTTTAGTTCACATTTTAACTTCTTGATAATTAATCCGCAATTAATGTAGTGCTAGATATGCATGTGACGAGCAAATTTACAAACATTCAATGATGGTTTCAGGCAATATAGTTACATATAACATAGTCATAGTTCCTTTAACTGACAATCAACAATTTTCGAAGACAGTTTAAATACCTTTGAAATGACAACATAACATTTATTTAATTTCAGATAAATCAGTTAACAACATTTACTTAGTAATAAGTGTACAATTAAAATAGCACCTTTTGGCTTGTACTTGGTTACATGTTTCCCCTGGATATTTCCATTTTTGGCTGAGGAACACTTTATCTATACTTTCATGTATAAATCCTCAGTGATTTCGCATATCTGTTGACATGCTTGACATCAATCAAATTGCCCTAACTGAACAAAACCTAACTGGGTTATTATTTCCTCACTGGAATTCCTTAAAACATGATCCACACTGGTGGCTTCCAATCCATCTTGACCATGAGGAGACCCTTCAAATGGTGATCTATGAGTCCAGGGAACAAAAGCCTCTCCTTCAATGACAAAACCCAAGTGCATCAACCAGTCCCCTTCTTGTACAACTAATTCCAGCCATGGCTATTCAGAGTTTGCCCTGTGGCTACAGAGAGCACTCCATTCTCCAGAAATAGCCATAGCTCATCTTTCATAAGTGCTCAGGTTGTCTTATTGAGATGATGGCAGTGGTGGTGGTGGTGGCGGAGGGAGAGGAGGAGGTGGTGGTTAGAAGAGCAGGCTGGGTGTTGTTCATTTGAATGTCTGTCTCTTCAATGAGCTAAGTGCTTATGACACAGAGTTAATATTGAAGTTTTGGGAGTGCTCAGTGTTGTGTCGCTCTAGGGCCCCAAGCGTGCATCCAGAACACGAAACTTGTCATCAGACATCTTATCATAAGTGTCTAGCTGTCAGAAATGGCCAGTGTTTGCACTCCAACATTGCCATGTGCTAATATTACATTTGCATATAACAATTTAACAATTTTCATAAAACTAAACCCTTATTGTGAGTTAATATAAGAATTTATTTACGACTGTGTATAACACATTAATAGCGTAATACAGTATACATTGGCATTTATAGGTTACTATAAATTACTATTCATTTTCAGTAAATATATTACAACTATGTAATGTTACCATAACAAAGCCAGGCGTAACAATCATTCAAATGTACATTATCCTTAAATCCTTAAACCATAGATCTCTTTGGTAACTATTGTTTGCATGGTGTTTGCATGGTGTTTGCATGGTGTTTGCATGTTCTCCCCATGCTTGATGGGTTTCCTTCAAGTACTCTGGTTTCCTCTCGCAGTCCAAAGACATGTAGATTGGCTAACTGGCATTCTCCATATTCCAAATTCCAAATTCCTCATAGTATGTGTGCCTGTGTGTGTGTGTGTGTGTGTGTGTGTGTGTGTGTGTGTGTGTGTGTGTGTGTGTGTGTGTGTGTGTGTGTGTGTTTGTGTGTGTGCGTGTGTGTGTGTGTGTGTGTGTGTGAATTGGCACGCCATTTAGAGTTTGTCCCTGACTCCCCTGGGATAGGTTCCCGGCTTCCCGCGAACCTGATAATTGATAAAATTATGTTATGTGTTTTACACTTTATGACCAAAGGTTTTTGGTTTTTCCCTGCACTTCCTAGGTTTTGCCTTATGGGAAATCTTATTTTGACATTATTTGGGACTTCTAATTGCACTTTAACATGATAAGTTCATAGCCCATATCTGGTTTCTAGGTTTTTAGGTTTTCTTCCATTTACTCAATAATATGGATAATACTAATAGTTAAACAAATTGCCTATGTTTACGTTCTGCCTCTTCTTTCCACATAACCAAAAGCAAGACAAGTAAACAATTTTGGGAGGGGCTATTCATAGAGTATGCCGTTGACTCAGAGCAACAATTGTTATTGATATTGACTACTCAGCACACCATAGAGGTTAATCTGGTGATCTCCATAGCCTTGCCTGTTTCTTGTTCAGCACCCTTTCCTGGTGGTTTCCACAGCCCAGCAACCCTGCAGAAGTCAAAAGGATGAAATCCCATTTTCAGGCAAAACCAAGCCCAGGGTTTCTGCATGGCCAAGAATAGTCCTCAAGTGTCAGACATGAATTATGCTATATGCAAGAATATACCATCTGAGATATGGCTTGTTTTAGCTTGTTAGCTTCAAGAATATCATGCTAGCACGACCACTTGGCTTTGTGAATGTTGTGCCGGCACCAGCTCCTGGTTTTCAGAGCATCATGCTTTGTGCACACTCTAGCTTTGAAGATGTCATGCTGGTGCCAAGCTCTCCAGAAATGTTCATAATGTGGCCTCTCTTGTCCCTGCTTAGTGCCCTTGTTAAGTTCCAATTAAGAGTTTGGATCAATTATTGGCTTTGTGCCCATGCCAAATGCCAACCTGGTAAAGATAGGTTCCTGCATGAGAAAGTTTCATCTCACATTTCATGTCAAGCTATTACACAGCCCCTCCAATGCATTCACACACACCTTGTTTTGTGTGATTAGTTTGTCTGTTTAAAGTGCATGTTTCAGGTTGTTTGTGTTGCATTTTCTTACCTCTAATTCATCTTATGAGTTTGTTTATCTTGTGTCTTTTGTTTCACCCTGCTCTCTGTTCCGTTCCATTCTGGATAGTATGCTAAAACCATGCTATGCTATACTAACCTTAATGCTCAGTCATGCTAATGCAACGCTAAGTTCTAGCTTATAGCCCTTCCTCCCAAACAGCTTCCTGCTAAATAATGAAAAACTTCCATTATATTAATCACTACCGTATATACAGTATATATCCTATGCTATATGAAAGAATATACCATCTGAAATATGGCTTGTTTTATTCTTCCCTACTTTGCTAAACAATACGCACTGTTCTGCCATGGCTAACCCAGTGTAACTTATGACTATACAAGTGATAGCGTAATAGAAGGACCCCTTTAATATCCATTAAAACATCTGTAGTAGGAACTGCTGTCAATTAGAATCAAGAATTCATCAGCCCTGTAGTGTAAATTGGTATAACGCATAGCCAAACACTGATACATGACTACTGGAAGCATTTGTCCACTAAACAAAACAAAAATTTTAAAGCATTTATTCTCATATGTATCTCTTTATAGCTAGGTAGATTTTTAAACTATAAATCTTTCAAGAAACAAACATAGATATGAAAATATTTGTGACAGAAAATTAGTTTTTCTTGCTTTGAACCCATAGTCAGAGAACATTAACAGACTGTGAAGGTTATTCAGGGCGCTCAGATGGTACTAGGTCACTTGGCAGCATCCTCCTCTAAATGTTATCCACAAATCACTAGAAGCTCTCGTGCATGGCTGTCCTGGGCAACTTCAGTGCAATAAATCTGGGCAAATTAACCATGAACCCAAATCCCATGTAATGAAATGTGCTTTCGGGACCTGTTTTTATGCATTCCTGCAGAGCCTTAGGATTTGCTGCTAACTAATAAGTTTACCTTGAAAAAAAAAAAAAATCTGGTATCAGAATATAATTTAATAGTTTAATTCTCTCTGCACTGGATATGTTCTCTACTGGTATTATTTTCACAGGGTAACGTTTGTGTAGAATGTATTTTCAGTGTATAAATATCTTTTGTAATTAAAGAATAGCGCTCTTAGCTGCACATCAGTAAACTTGCAATGCTTGATCAGGGCCCTCAGTCAGAATTCTAATAGTCTTGTTTTGTTTCATTTGAAAGATCTTTCCAGTGCTGCCCAGGAGACTACTGCAAAAAGAATTCAATGACCCATAATAGATGCCATTTGCGTAGGCTCCTGTCTAATTGTTCTCCAATGGATATGATAAAATTAGAATCCCATTTTGATTGCATGCTTGCCATTTTAAATTGAATGGCAAAATCGCAGTGTGGTGAGATGCCTGTAAATCTTCTGTGCCATCCACTAACACTCCTGTCTCATTGAAAATACATAAATAAAACACACAAGCGAAAATCTCTGGCTCACTATCGTTGAAAAACACGTTTTTATAAATGCCTAATAAAGGTGTGGCCGTCATCTCCCTCTGACATATTTCATAGTTGTTCTTTAACAACAAATCATGGGTTCTTGACGCCTGGCACCTGAATACAGAACAATGGAGAGATGAGGGCGAGATTGTCTTCATTAGGCCCATTAATATTCATAGAAAGTAGAAAATCTGACACCAGAGCGGACTTGGTAACCTTTTCTCATATTAGATTTTTTTTCTCTATTCCTTAACACAATTAAAGTCCAGCAATGGCTTAATTAATGCTGCTTTTTGTCAGGCGCTTTAAAGAACTGTCAATTTGGCCTCGGTCTGCCTGTCAGGGAGGAAGAAAGACAGTCATCCCACTCTGCTGCGAGACAGCCGCAATCATGGGGAAAGTCAAATTTCCAGACACCTTGCCAAATTGATTCTTTTAAGGGTTTTCTTCTAGATTATCCTTTTTTGTCATTTCTCTATCCTCTGCAGCAGGCTGAATTGTAGAATAAATCATGGGTGGATTCTGGGATGTTTTCTTTTTTCTTTATACATGAATGTCTGTTTTGAGTTACACAGAAGCCTTTGTTTTCCTTAAATCTGAGAAAGAGGCATATTTCATATCTATGTATGTATGTACTGTATGTATGTATGTATGTACTGTACGTATCTATCTATCTATCTATCTATCTATCTATCTATCTATCTATCTGTTGATCTGTCCATTTGTCTGTCTCTGAGCATGTTATGGTGTTAATGCAGTTGATCTGATCTCGCTCTCTCTCTCTCTCTCTCTTTGTCTCTCTCTCTACATATCTCTCTCTATCCTCCTGTCTATATCTTGTTATTCCTGTATATTTCTAGCTATTTGTCGATCTGGCTGGCAACCTATCTACCTTATCTATCTATCTATCTATCTATCTATCTATCTATCTATCTATCTGTCTATCTATCTATCTATCTATCTATCTATCTATCTATCTATCTATCTATCTATGTTTTTACCTGTCTGTCTGTCTATCTGTCTGTCTCTGAGTGTGCAGTGGTGTATAATGCAGTTGATTACAGCAGTACACCTGCACAGTGAAGCATGAGACTCCCTCAGAGCAGTTATGAGATTAAAACTGAGTCAATACAGCAGCAAAATTCTGCTCTTTGTTGAATGTCACTGCAAAACACATCAGAAGAAGCGCACACCCATTTCCTCGAGAGTTGCGCTGTCATGAGGTGGAAGCTGCAAGCTGTCCAAACAAGCTGACAGCTGAAATGGCTCCTGCTAATGACTGATTTCCCTCTTGTGTGCATTTTTGATCAAAAAATAACTTACAAATGTCAAGACGAACCATCCAGAATGGCTGTAATAGCTGCCTGGAAAGAGATCTAATGGCATCTAATGGCACAGCGGTGATTTGATGATCTCAAGTAATTATTTTGTTTCAAAATCAGTCTGTAAAAGTCTCAGAGATTAAACAGGGTTTTTGGTATATGGTTATATACAATCATGTTGTATACAATCTTCATGATACACATGTGCAGTACATTTCTTCAAATAGAGCTCATCTTTGTTCTGATATGTCTTGTTATGCCAGGGTTTAAAAAATTAGAAAATCCGAGTGGTCAGAGACGGCTCTAGGGTCAAGGGTTCAATTCCCGCCTCAGGTCTTTGTGTGGAGTTTGCACATTCTCTCCCTGTGCTTGTTGGGTTTCCTCTCACAATCCACATACATGCAGAGTAGGCTACTTGTGTTTCCAGATTGCCTGTTTTGTGTGTGTATTTCTGTGGCCTTTGATGGACTGGCACCCCGTCCAGGATGTACTCTGCCTTATGTCCCAGTCCCCTGGGACAGGCTGTATGGAATCAGCGGTATAGAGAGTGAGTGATTGGTCAGTAGATGCTGAATAATTTTCTACAACAGCAAATCTGACAGTCATGTCATCTGTAATTCAAATCACAGGTTTATAATAATGAGCTTATTTTAATATGCTTTTGTTTCTATAGTAACAGCTCGTTCGCACAATCTACTAATCCGGACTCAATAAAAATGATGGTGTTGGTATTTAATGATAATGCAAGTATCATTCTTACACTGAAGCAGATGTTTATATGATATTAGTGGATAGAGTCATGGGTGTAATTTGTCTACCCTGGGAAAGTTTTCAGGAGAGAAGACCTTGTGCTTTCTGGTGTCTCGGATTTTCTTTTTCGTCTAATCATTATCAAAAGGAAGAAAAAATTGAGGTGCGTGAGAGAAGTGTCTCATAGGCAGATAGCATTGGAACGAGAAGCTAAAACAACTTCAAGATGTGTTTTTATTGAAAACTGTAAGATATTAACAGTACCTCTGCTTCAGGTCAATTGATTTTTTCCCCCTGTAACAATGTGCTATATTTTCTTTTATTCCTTACATGCCATATTATAATTATTATAACAGTTTGTTTTGTATGTACTGTATATATACTGTAAAATGAAGGTGTGTTGTATCCCTGTGACTCCTTGATGGCAAAAAAAAAAAAAAACAGCATATAGACAGATGAACATACCTCGACGAGGTACAACAGTTTTAATTCTCAGCAATGCGCTCATCTTCATGCTGTCAGCAAATGCGGATTGAATATGATTCCTCGATCACATCTATTATAAGGTGTGAAGCTGGGGAATTGAAATGCCTTCCCTGTATTAATGAACCAGTATTCACCATTATGCTGAAGAAGGTGTAATGTTTCTGTCAGGTGCCTGGCTGGGGGAAACAGATTGAAACAGCAAAAGCTTCACTCTTAATGCTGAATGCAAAACAATGATGGCTTCACACTGTAATCATGTCAGTGTACGAAAAGAGCGGACTAATTGGAATTATACTAGTACAGGCAGTGAGCTCATTAAAACCATGCGCACTACCTCATGATAAACAGTCACTTTAAGGGACTGGCACTAATGTGATGAGGCAAAAGCTCTATTTTGCACTTGCCGATGAACACATCTCCTGTTTAAGCTCCTTAGTCTCACATCCTGATACATTCGGGAACGGACGCCTAATTGCCAGTGGAAATTAGCATGATGCTAACAAAGCTCATTCCACTGGGGAGGATCAGAAATGTTTCTTTAATGGACTTTCACCTAATTGTGGTTTTTAAGTGGGATTTAAAGTGGCAATAAAATAATTAAAATCTGTTACTGAAACGTAAAAAAAAAAAAAAAAGATAAAATGGTAGGAAAAAATTTTAATGTTACATTCTCATAATTTATGAAGATTTTAAATGGTTTGTGAGCTGAAAAAAAATATGTCTTTCGGTTACACAGTGGACAGGGCAGCTATGTTTGTTACCAGTTCCAGTTTCGTGACAAGCCAGATGGCAAGCCATATGTAATGAACGGCAAGTCACCGATATGCAAGCCAAGTAGGAGGGGAAAATGCATTGTATTTTTAATTGCTTCCAATTAAACTGCATTCATGAGAAAAACAAAAACAGAATCATATTTTAAGATCGAATCATTGCCTGGGCTCTCTCGCAAAAATGGGACAATGTCAAGTAAAGGTTAAATAACCTATTTGGTGGCGGCAACAACATGGTGTGGTGTCTTTGTTGAAATATTTAGTCACACTCACTGCTTATAATAAATCTCATAGAGCTCAACTTATGCAATGATTCCATCATGTTTACCACAGTCCTAATAAGACCATATGTATGATATCAAGATTGACAGTCGCTATGGTAATGAGTGAAGCCCATTTTTCCAAGCGAAAATGATTTCCACTCTAACAACATCTATTTAAAGCATGTGTAGTTAAGCCAGCCTTCTTATATAATGGGCTATTTCATTGTTACATTATTTTAAATATGTCAAACCTTGGGGCCATTTGAAAGGTATGTCAATTACAGTGGCGTATTGGACATCTCATGTGTCAAAACAATGTGATGAGGCCCGCCATCTTGCGCCTGGCTGCTTACAGTTGCCTTGCACCATTATAAGCAGGCCATGATGACACTCAGACACAGGAGTGACAGTTAGGGCGAGCAATTGAGACTCATTTCGCTCATTGTTAAATTGATCAGGGCTAAAAATAATGCTTCATCTCTCACACCTCTCCATCACACTTCATTACATTGCGCCAAGACAGACTCCTTTGTGCCATTTTGCCTGTATTCAAATCTCTGTAATACCACCTCATGTTTAAAGACTGACCGTGAGTCCCATATCAGGTCTTAATGACCATAGCTGGCCGGCTGGTAATATGTCACTGTTCGCAGCCGATCACCCGGTGGGGAATAGACCATGCCAGTCTTAGTAATTGCACACACGGAGAGATTTATATCGCCATTATGTTCACCCATGAGAAATAATTCAAACGCAGGATAAAGTGCAATATGTGCCTGTTACAAATCCCTAAACTTTCCACGCATACACTCCAGCCTTGTCGAATGCATTTTATACCACTGTATATGAATTGCTCTGCATAAAAAAAAATAATAAAAAAAACATGTACACAGTTCGAAGCACTTTCTCTGTGAGACGCCTGGGAGTTCTCCTAATTGCTGACAGGCAGATAAACAATTTGTAAGAAAGTGGAATAAAAAGATAGACTTGTTGCTCAAAGGTGATTTCCTGTCAAGTTTCGATTTGCTCTCTTCTAGCCGAGCAAAATGTATTGGGCAACATGCGTCTACTCTTTGATCATTTGGGCGAGTGAGTCAAACTCAAACACTGCTGAGCATATCCCGCGCTCCTTGGGTTTTCCGACGCTTTCCTGGAGCTTTCGACATTGCATGATTGAAGGAGCTGCCAGTGGAACTCTCTCAGCGTTGTTGTTCAACCTCCTTGACTTGTCCTCACGGGAGCCAGCAGGTGTGCGCTGACGTACTGTAGGCCTGATCACCTTGGTAGCACGCTTAGACCGAAGGGAGAAGCACTCCAAGTGAACAGACCTAATGTTTGACAGGCTAATGAATGGTCTCCTAGGGTTATCCTCAGGGTTTGTTGTTGTAGACAGGACACGACAATCATTACAAGGTAATACAATGTACAGAATATGAAAAAAAATTATTCTTGAGAGTAACATAACTATCAGAAGGTCCTCTTGATGGGTGAACTCTCTGCAAGGCTAAAGAGTTTTCGCCCTGTCTGTCATAGTAAAGTCAAAGGTGCATTTTGCTGTGTGTGAGTCTCCTTTGAGGCTGAGGGAAGCAGCAATGCAGCAGGGAAGTGCCATGTTGTCTGGAAGCAACAGCCATCAAGAGCAGGTCAGTCACTTAGAGCACTTGTCCTTCTTCAGTCCAACCACTACCTCAATACCTCTCTCTCTCACACATATTCTCTCTCTCTGTCTTTCCTTGTCTTTCTCTCTCTGTGCCTGGCCTCAAGGGGCTTGCTCACCAGTGATAGCCCCAGTCAGATCATACCCATGCAATCAAATAGAGTTTTATTATATCTGTCTTCCCGGCGCCCAGCACTCCACTGCAAAAACATGTTTTGTTCTCTTTAACCTATTCCGTTGGGGACGCAAACCAACAGTGACACTGTCATTTGCGAGCGATGCAATAGGACTCCCTCGTGGTCCAAATGTCAGATTACACCACGCAGTACTAGTTATCCTCCCTAAATATAGTTCCTTGGGTATAAGCGGCTGTCACAGGAAATTCACGGTTTCACACACATGGCCTTTAGTGGGACACTGTCTCAGGCCTTGAGAAGTTGTTAAGATCAAGCTAATTGTAAATTCATAACCATTTCTCGGCTCACTGTGGGATTCAGAGAGACAGAAGTATCTCGCCTAGGTCCTCTGCACGTCAAATTATGGACACGAGTTCCTTCTTGGAAGTCACGTTGAAATGAATTTCACGTCTCCTGCAAGGTTCCATCAACAAACCGATACGTTATGGATGAGTTCTCTTAAGTGCCCTAGCCTCTCTGGAGATTACTAGCACCTCACACGATTGGTTAGATTTCCTCTCTTTCCATCCTTCAAACCTCAGACCCTGTATTCTTGACCCTTGCCACATATCACTGTATACAGAAAGCTTATACTCGATCACCTGTCACCAGACCATAATTTTGTATCAGCAGTATAGAGAGTGTGATGGCAGTAAAGAGAGTTTAATGGCTCAGCGGTGTGCGTATGAGAAAGGGGATATCTCTTCCCATGGTTCATTTATTTCGAGCCCTATCAAAAGAAGATAGCTTTTGTCGCAGCGCCGATACATGTGCAAGGCCATCTGTTGGCCTGGATAAGGATAAGCGTAGTACAAATGAGCCATCACAATTCAGATAATGGTATTGGGCCATATTGTCCATCATTGCACCACAATTCATTCTGATGTTTAGTTGATGTCGTAGAACATCCAAGCATTAATTTGGACAGAAGTATAGTTACATTTAAATAGTCTTATAGAGAGCTAGCCACATGACAGAATAACTAATGATAAATGAAATATGAGCATCTGTGCATTGAAAAGCTGAGTGAATCTATCTGTAAATATTACTTTGACAAATTACAAAAAAAAGGTGTTTCTTTCCATTTCCAAAGGCACCTTCACCAGCTCCATTAGCTTTCCAAGTCACATAACTTTCATCTAAACCTTTTTTTTTTTTGTACCTTTTTTGGATGTCCCGTCAAATACAACAAATTATATCTGAGTTGCTACCAACTGTCTGGCTATGAATGGAAGTGCCTGGAATCCAAGGCCTCCTTCTTCCATGACCTTCAGCCTGTCTACAGAACTAAACTTTTGATGATCGGTGTAATTGTGTGAGTGGCTCTGTGACTGACAGGTCCTGAAATTGTTCCAAAGGAAAAAGTGACTAGGTCAGTCACAGGCACAACTGTGAGAGAGAGCCATAAAATGATGTGAGTATGATGTAGTGAAACCTGTTTCCCCCCAGAAGCACAGAAAGCCCCATGTTCCCAATTCAAAACCACACAAAACACTTGGTCACTATGGAGAACATTTCTTTTGAGAGTCTCTTAATTATGATTTAAGTTGCTGTCTATAAACTTTATGTGTAAACCAAAATATCTTGTTCAACATTTTTCTAATAAAATTTATTTCAAAAGCTTTATGGATGTGTGTATACTGCGCATATACAGATGATCTTTTGTTGTGCTCTTCTTGGTTAATTTTAAGATCTCATAAAACTACAAAGCAATAAATGCTATGCGTAAAACAGATAAAAAAAAATTATTGTTTCTATGATTAATTTATTTAGGATTAGCGTTAGTACCCATTGTTGATGGATAAGTTCGTAGAAATAGTTAAAAGGTTAAAGCTAAAAATAAGCTGATCACCTTTAATGTAATCAATGATATTATTTCAGGTTGAAGCCCACCAGGCAGAGCTCTCTGCCTAACTTATTAATGCAAAGAAAAAAATTATAGAGGTTGAGTTTTTTACACCTTGTTTATGCTACAGTAAATTGTACCTCCTTCATCGCCAGCCAAATACACTCCCTGTTCGGTTAGCAGAGAGCAAATCACAGATGAGAAATTGAAAAAGTAGATTAAAAAAAAAAAGAGTCTAGTATACGTCATATAAAATTTGGCGCTGAATTAAAAAATTAACTAATCTATTAAAATTAACTAAAATATTCAGTTTAGATTCTCAAATTAATACAGTATCTATTGATGCAGGTGTTCATAATATTCAACATTTTTAATTGGTCCAGCGGTCAATTTAAGATCCCCATAATTTGCGCAGTACGCTGTCAAAACTTGCGGTTTCTATTCTTGCACAAAACTGCTCATAACTTCACGTCTAGGCAACATTTTGATTTAATTTATGGCGCAAATTTTACTTCAGGCAAATACCAACTTGCTGCCAAGGTTTCATTAAATTCTGACAGGCATACAAACAGATTTTTTTTTTGAGACTGGCTTCTTGTCCTCCAATGTATGAAACGTAATGATATATTTAAAAGAGCGAGTCAGGAAAAACAGAAACTAACTTGCAACATTTAACCATTTTGAATTTTTTACTTCTTTAATTTTCTAAATATTTAGTTTTTGGCAACTTGCTTAAATATAAGAGGAATATACGATTTTAAGATCTGTTATTGTTGGGAAAAAAATCGACTTTGGGGTGGTAGCATCTGCATCAACCCACTGATTAAAAGTAAAAAATGCAAAATTACAGAAGAAGACATGTAGCATTTCGGTCTGTATTAAAGGCAGAACATTTTGGAGTTTGCTGATTTCTCTGTCGTAGCACATATTATGCATTCATATCACTCCTTGGAACTTTCTGAATCTGTTCTGATATTTACTACAGCCAGAGTGAGAGCCATCACATCATCTTGACCCTTGAACTTCTGGATCGTCATTTCCTCGCATTATTGCAAATGTGAAAACATTCAAAGCATTGTATATGTTTTTTTTTGTTGTTTTTTTCAGACATCCAACTGCATAAATAATCAAGGCCCTGTCCAAACCCTATGAGTAATTACCCCTGTGTAGTGACAGCTAAAGGCAGGAAGGAAAATGACATGCCTCCAGCAGGGAGATGTAGTGTAAATTTTATGAATGACAAAAAAGATTAGTGGAACGACTTGGTACATGTTACCCTGACCTCAGTTGGGGGGCTGTAACATGCAGAGAGTTTGTTGAATACAGAACTCAGTCAGAAAGAAAGGATGATCCTACAGTAGTTGTATGTTTTTACAGTATGTTTTTTTTTATCTTATGTTATTTCTATAACGTTATGTTCATGTAAGAGTATAGAGAAGGATTTAACATATGAATTTTTAGCAGATTTAAATGTCTAATGAGCAAGTCAGAGGTGATAGAAGCAAAGAATTACTCTCTGATAGAAACCTTGAGAGGACCCAGACATAATGGACAATGGATCATTTATTATAAATCATTCATCTTTTACAAAATACAATGTACACTGTAAAATCAAAAAGTTCTAAGCGTGTTGGTGGTGTCATGATTGTGAATAAGATATCATCTACTGTACAGTTACTTCAGGAGATATTAGGCATGAACCTACAGTGCCCAGGTGAAATTATACATTGATTTTAAATGTATTTAATGTTTCCTATTATGATATAATTCTAATTATACTACAATTAGTTCCGACCAAGTAATCTGAGGCATTCCATGTGTGGACTTGGATATTTAACTATATATCACTCTGCATCACAGGTGTTCTGTAGCTCGGTTTGGTCCACAGTATGGGAAGAGGAGAGAGCAGCTGCCTGTCATAACCCACGTTCAAAACCAACCACAGAAGCACTTTCAGCAAGAAAACACAATTCAAAATGCCATGTCATCACTAAAAAAAACACTTTTAAGTCATTCTGAATTGCCTCTGAACAGTCTGTGTCGTTCTGTTCATGGCTAACACAAATTACACAGCTAGCTAACGTCTAACAGATGGCTAAATCCTAAATTCCTCTCTAACCCCTCGATCAAGGGCCCTACTTTTTGTGTGGAACAAGAGACTGTATACCCTACATAGCGCACTAGCTTTCCATTTAACACTATTTCACAACAACACCATTCAACCCTGTAAATTAACTCATATTCTAAAGGGAAATAAGTGGAAATATTTTCATCATTTCCATATTTTAATATTTTATTCTCCTCATCTTTTGGCTACGTAGTGATGCTAAGAATTTAAAACTACAGTATTTTGACCACTGTTAATTATACCTACTGCTGGTCTGACTGTCAGTTGCAAGCTGAAATTCAGAATTTAAGATTTTTTTTTAGATGCCTTCCT
>JAQMYJ010000015.1:19206238-19221149 GCA_030014305.1 Clarias laeviceps | reverse complement strand
AAATGGTCATGAAAATAAAGAAAACACATTGACAGATAGATGAGAAGGTGTGTCCAAACGTTTGGCCTGTACTGTATGTAGTGTGTATACACACACACTGTGTATGTGAATTTTTGCAATACTTACAATTAAAAACTTTTTATAATCTGTGTATTAATGTATTCTCTAAAATAAATGAATAAATTCTCGAGCATTCTTAGAATTGTTAAACATTTTTAGCTCCTGAAAATGGTTGTACTTTAAACCCTCTCAGTCTCGTCGAACACTTCACTGTTAAGTTATACAGTACATAATATATACAGTATAGATAGATAGATAGATAGATAGATAGATACTTTACTGATCCAAAAGGAAATTCCAGAAAAAACAGCATGTACTATGTAAAAGGGGTAAATTGAATATTGAACTCAACAGTTAAATTAGATTAGTTTTAAAGTTTTATATCAGTGGTTACCTAAGTGGTTTCATAAAACCTTAGCTAATCTGCACTAGCTTAAGGATGTTTTCTAGGTAGCAAAACACATCTGTAAGTCATTTCTGTTTACTGCATCTTCCAAATTCCACAAATGACAATGTCCCAAGATAGCACAAAAAAATTGTGTAGTTCTAATGTAATCATAAAATTGTGCTATAAACTCCTTAAGGCTGTCAGAATTTTGAATTTCGCCTTGTCTGGTAGAAAAATGCTATTTTAAAAGCTACATGCTGGATTTCCCTCACAGCTGTGAGTGCACAGAGAATTACAGGGCTGCATCCCAAAATGCATAAGGCACATTAAGTAGTATGCCTAAAGAGCACCAATAATGTACTGACAAATTATGCAGTTTGGGACACAGCCCAAGGGTTTGCAAGGATATAATTTAATGTTTCCAGTAAGTGAGTATTACAAATAAATCTGTCCACGTGCCATTGGGCACATCGGCTGACAAATACTCCTATTTGTGGATATATATCTGTCATTCCAGTGGCAGTTTCTTACAGGGTTGCCAGTTCGATGCCTAATTCTTTCAAATAAATAAACAACTAAAAAAAATGAACATTCAGCTAAATTTGAGATTCTAGATTATTCTAGATTACTTATATCAGTAGTAAACTTTCAAAAAAGGTCATCCATAAAGTAGTTTTATTTACAATTTTTTACCTGAGTAATTGTCTTAGTAACTACTTATGCATTTACTCAAGTGAGTTGCTCGTAAATTAGCAGTAATTTACATCATTGTGTTTTTCACATTTCCATGTCTTTTTCCATGTCAGATAAATTCTTACTTTTGCTTTCAGTTTTGAATTTTGCTACTCAATTAACCACTACTGAAGCTGAAAACCCTTCAAACTGGCACTCATAGTTTTACATTTGAGATCAGTCATGTTTATTACTGTTGCACTGATTGGCAGCGGGTTATGAGTTTCCATGGTTTGAGAGATCAGCCAATCATCATGTGTCCAGGAGGGACCGGCAAAGAATGCACTGTCCAGAAAATGTTAGGATTATTTTATTTTATTTATTTATTGCACATGCCTACACTCCATTCAGTCCCAGAGATGCCCATCTTACTCAAAAAACACCTAGTAAAAGCCTGATGTCAGATGAGCATCCCATTAAAACACTAAGGACTTGATTCTGCCATGGACACTCAGAGAAGTTTAGCTTTTCTATCTATGGTGTGGATAAAGGAAGAATTTCTAGAGTTTCTATCGATGGTGTGGATAAAGAAAATTTTCGCAGAGGCTGCTTGCCAACCAAAATCTGACTGAGGTAAATGCACAAAGAGTGCAATATTGTACTCGGTTATTTGATCATTTTATTCACTAAAATATTTAATTTCACTGATTATGGTCTAAGCTCATATCTCTGTTCATAATTACCTTATTACTAACAACATTAATTTGTTTGTAGATTGTCTTTAAATAACACGCCATGAAGTTTTACGTTTTTTTGAGCTCAATGTCCCAAAGGTTCCAAAACATTGCTCAAATTTTCCGCATTTACTGTCTTATAGACTTAGTTTTGAGTATTGCAGTGTACTTTTGGTACACTGGCTTTAAGGAGATCAGAAAACTTTAACTTGTGTTGTCCTCTTTATTTCTTCCTGACACATAACATCAGATGGGAGTATTTTTATTACCCAATCTATGTTCATTACCTTACCTAAAGTGTTCTCTATCTATTTCACTATCAAATCTCTAAGTTTTTTTCTCCAGTCTGTGAAACACATTAGGCACAAGCCAGATAATGTTAGTACTCTAGCCAAAACACAGAGCTATAAATATAAGTTACACACTGAAGGCAAGCAGGCGCAGTGGGTGAGTCACTCTTGCCCTAAATAACCGGGTTTGAAATACAAAAATAAAGAGAAACACAAGAACACCTCACTAGCTGGATACGAGTTGCCTATCTAAAACAACTTTTAGTTGACTTTGAGTAGATGACTTGTCATTTATTACATACACTGCTTCCTACAAAACTAGATAACAAATTATCCTTATTTCTTTGGCATGTACAAAGCTAAAGACATTCCAACAAGACTTTTGTTTGCTTTGTTAATACTCTTACTCTCTTTGGTGATTGGCTCCCAGCACTGCCAGTCAGTGTAGTTGGGTTTTAAGTGAGGCTGATGACGTATGATGTATCATAGATGCTGCTGATGATGTATGATGTATCATAGATGCTGCTGATGATGTATGATGTATCATAGCTGCTGCTGATGATGTATGAACACAAATTGTCCTCTAGTTTAAAATAATACCACTGACACAGCACACATTGTGAATAACTATTACCGAATTGTCAGGGACACTCGGGTATTTTTAGTGCACTGTGTCAACACTATTTTTTTTTTATAAACAACAAAACCAATGAAATATTCAATTGTGGACCCAAACACACACTCCAAGAACATCTCAAAAGTCATTAAAAAGCCTCAAACTGTCTCGTCCTTATAACATGCCATGTTCATTCGCTCAATCTCAGACAGGTTGTGATACACACTTACAATCCCTCTGCTGTCCATGATGTTCTCGGCCCTGAACCCTGACCGTGTGGCCCCTGTTGCACTGCATTCTCACATCTCCAGTCCTCCAGCAGCAGAGCACTGTCACATCTGACATTGTCATGTCAACTCCAACACAGCCTAGATAGGGAGGCGTGTTTGACCCAGGAGAAAGAGAGGACTGACCTACTTTAAGTGAATTCTCCATTTACTCTTGCTTATATCTGCAGGCTGGGATAAAGAGACACATCTTCAGACCTAACTATACTGCTGCACTCTCAGTTTTGTTAAGTACAAAACTTGAACATGTGTGTTACTTTTCTGTAATTGTCCCAGTGATACAGGGCATCAGTGTTTTTTTTTTTTCTTACTGGTTAAAAGTGGTTCTTTATATATATATATATATATATATATATATATATATATATTTCAGAAAAACCTGACTGGTTAGAGGAAGAGAAATGCAGATTAGTGGGTTTTTTGTTATTATTTTTAAAATAGAAATTCATCTCAATGTCCAAATTACAAAAGATGATATACAGTATGATGTATAAATTAACAAAAGTTACAAACAAGCCCTTTAAAAGACAATTTTTCAGCAATGGTGTTAATTCATATCAATAGTATGTATAATGTTTATAAAATGTGACTTCACAGGGAGTACAAAACCTTGGGGAAGCTCCTATGTGCATACAGTAGGTGTGACAGAATGTGAAGATCATAGTAAAGATCATAACTTAATATTTACTAAGACCAGTTAAAAGACCAAAACGTAAATACTTCATGCCTGGACTATATTAATCTAAAGCCATAAGGGACATGATCATGAAAGTATCAATATTTGTTTTATTTTTATTCTAATTTTAAAATAAGCAATTTTGACTACATGAGTTAAATCTAGTGAACTGACCCAATTACATACTGGTGTGGGAATTCACCATTGACTTAATCTGTGAACAGTAAACTATTAAATAGATACGCAATCATATGCACACATTAATGCAATCTTACACACACACACACACACACACACACACACACACACACACACACACACACACACACACACACACACGCTCTTATTTCCAAATGGATTAATATGAGAAAAATAAATCAGATGCCAAATTTAAAATTTATTATAATAGATACCATGTATTTTAAGACATGCTCAAAGAACCATCTTTAGTAACTTTAGATTTTAACAGGAGGAAGACAAAAATCTCAGTGTCTTCAAATGTCTTCAAAGACATTTCTGATTTTTAAAGAGGTTGTATTGTTGGCCAATCTGCGGATGGACGGTACCAGAGACAAATAGCTAGAAATCTTGAACAGAATTATAGTTCACTTTATAGAAAAGGGTAAAACATCAATAGAGTCACAGGTTGGACCAACCGAAGGACATTTTCATGCTGTTCAATGGTCTTTGTGAACAACCATCTCATTCTATACCTCGCCTCACATAATCACTGCTCGGGCCAAAAAAAGTCAAGAAATTAAATAATCAAATACTTAAGAGCCTTTGATTAGATAATTACTGCAGTGACCCTAACTGACCCTACAGTGACTAGCTTCTCATTCCATAAACAACCATGTCAGAAGACTTACATCATGGTTCTGAAAAAGATGTTACTGCGTCTCAAAAGGGTCAAATTATTGGCCTTGATTCAAGCAATAAATTAATTAATTAATTACTTAATACATTAAAACATTCCCGAAGTTATTGGAATTGGGCTAGAGGGGAGTCCTATGCATGATTAAACTCTGGAAGGATAGTGCTGAACCATCAACTATGTGGAAGAAATGTGGTTAGGGAAAAAAATCATAAATGACCGTGATCAGAGATGACTTAAACATTCTGTATGTTGCATTGTAAAAAACTCAGTAGCAGGAACCACATCTATGTTTAATAGTGAAAGTAAGGCGGCGTTATGATCTGGGGTTGGTTCAGTTGGTCTAGGCTATAAAATGAAGTCAGCTGATGACCTGAATGTACTGAATGAGGTAGAATACCAGGTTTTAAAGAGTGGCTCTGCAAGCATGAGGAATCATTTTCACACAATGATTGGCCACCATAGAGTGGTTCAACTTGGCCAGAAATGAATACATCTCTGGATGGAAATAAATATTATGACTTTGCATAAGGTTGTTAGAATAATGTCATGTTATACTGGAGGTGTAATAAAAGTTAAAGGCGATCCAATTGAATATTTTGCATATAATAGTGTGATAGTATTCATGTATCTAGTAATAGTGTGTGCAAGCTTTTTGTCAGAGTATATAAGGAACCAGAAGAGTGGAAGGGAATATCGCTTCTCCTCTGCTGGACTTGACATCTATCTGACATAAGCCCAGGACTGTTTGCCTTGTTGTTCCACAGCTTGACAACACATAGATCTAACACTTTCTCATTCACACACCACTAAGACAGATAAAAAAAAAAGTATGATAGTGCTGGCTTGCTTTGTGATGTCCACCTTCCAGAAATGTGATATCTGTAGCCTGATAATAGCATGTGTGAAATAAAGAGATGTGCACTACCAGTCAAAAGTTTGGACACACCTTCTCCTTCAGTTTTTTTTATTTTTATTTATTTATTTATGTTTTAATTATTTTCAACATGACATGTATGGAATTATTTAGTAAACAAAAAAGTTTTGAAAAACCCAAAACATGTTTTAGATTTTAGATCATCCAAGGTAGCGATATTGAGCTTTGATGACAACTTGGCACATCATGGTATTCTCTCATCAAATTTACATGTTTTTTTTTTTTACCTGGAATGGTTTTTATTTACTGTACATCTGTTTCATTTCAAGATTAAAACTGTGAAATTTCTTACCTTCTTAATGTGCTTTAGACCATCAGTTGTCTTGTTCAGTGGAAGGGTTGGCACAAAGTTGATAACCCTATTAGTGCTACTACAACTACTGTATAAATTCATATTTATACAAGAAACACTCAGTTAAGTAAAGAGAAAATCATGGTCAGTCAATCCTAAAAATCTCCAGAACTTTGACTGTATCCCCAAGTGCAGGCACTCATGAGGACCGTCCCAGAAAGACTAAGAGCTACCTCTGCTGCAGAGGATAAGTTTCTTTGAATATCCAGCTTTCAAAACCACCAATTTATAGCACCTGAATCAGGCCTTCATGACCAAAATGTGTCAAAGAAATCATTACTTTAGAAGAACAACAGCAAGCAGATGGTTCCTAAACGTGTCATTCCCATTGTGAAGCATGGAGGAGAAGATGCGATGGTGTGGTGCTTTGCTGTTGACACTTTTGGTCACTTTTTTTTGGTTAAAATTGAGAGTGCACTTAACTACTGTAGCATGGCTCTAACAGCATTTTGCAGTGACCAACCATGCCATCTACTTTGCACTTAGTGGGACCATCATTTGTTTTTCAACAGGAAAATACACACCTCTAGTTTATGTATGAGTAATTTGTCTAAAAAAAAAAGAGAGTGATGGTGGGCTACATCAGATGATGTCTGGTCTCCACAATTACCTGATCTAAATCCAATGGAGATGGTTTGGGATGAATTGGACCAGAGAGTGAAGGAAAGGCAGCTAACAAGTACTCAACACCTCTGAGAACTTCTTCAAGATTGTTGGAAAACCATTCCAGGTGACTACCTCATGAGGCTGACTGAGAGACTGCAAAGAGTGTGCAAAGCTATCATCAAAGCAAAAGGTGGCTACTTTGTAGAACTGAAAATATAATACTGTACATATTCTGGGTGACTATATAATTCCATATTTGTTCCGTCTAAATTTCAGTGTCTGCAGTATTAATATAAAATGTTGAAAACAAAAATAAATAAATAAATAAATAAATATTGATTAAGAAGTTGTGTCCAAACTATTAGACTATGTAGCACTAGTACGAGTGCTACTGTACATAAACCAATCAACCATAACATTAATACCACATACCATTAACACATTGATATTTGATTATCACTTATATACCAGAAAACTTTTGACAGGATCATTAGCACCCAAAGCTCACCCATGCCCACAGGTCCGATCACACAGAAAAGCCAATGCAGCACAAATTGGCAAAAGACATAATTGCTGACCATAGAAAGCTACCAGAACACCACAGCCTGCCACTCCCAGAGCCCAGTATGCAAAGAGCCCCAGACTTCCAAACTGGTCCATAAGGCCTGGATAAACAAGTCCAATCCATGGAGGCCCCACCCTGGAAACCACAGCACATACAGTACTGTAAAGGTTTCACTGCCAATGTACCTGACTGGTGTATTACAGCATATGTTGTATTTATTTCATTAAAAATATGCTTTTGATTCTTCCATGTTGAAGTGATAAAAGTGAGCCTATTAAACTGGCATTTCATTGAGTAAAAAATATTACCTGGAATACTACTGTAACCATGCATTTAATATTTTTTTTTTTGCAGGATGTTGAGACAAAGACCTGCAGATGGAGCATGCTTTGAGCATGGTCTCAGCAAACAATTTTCTGCTCTCTGAATTTTATGGTGTGCATGTTTGGGGTAAAGTGTTTTAGAAATGCTTCTACAATAATATTAGTTGTAGGCATTAGACATTTGAACATCAACACTTATTATTTTTATTATTGGAGCAGACGTGGCTCTCAACAGTTCTGGGTTACTGACCAGTGTGTTAAGGGATTCAAGCCCGTGAAGGACTGCCAAGCTGCCATTGATAGGACCTTCTGCAAGACCTTTAGATAGATAGATCATATTTACATTTACATATGTTACAAAAGAAATTCTGAAGAAAATAATTATATTTAGGCTATAATCACTGCTAGATGCTCAAGATAGGATGTGTAAATTGGGCTTAGATTAAATAAATTACTCATTACTTATAGTAGAATGTAATTAATTCTCATGAGTAGTTGTAAGTAAAAGTCATATTTGTCAAGCATGAGTATGTCTTATTATGCCTTTGGCTGAATACAGACACATACTGTACACATAGATTTGTAGCACTAAATACAGATACAGATAAGGGCATTGTGTTACACCCCTAGTCAGCATTTGTAAAATGAAAAAATTGAGCAACATTCCTGTAACTATAGATACATTTCCACAGGAAAGTGAGACATGTGATTGCTCAACATCAGCAGAGGATGCTGTACCTCAGGCAGAGCGATGTCACAATTGGCTTATGTTTGACCATTCATTCCATTGGGGGGAAAAGGCAAGCTGAAAAATGATGAAAACAGAAGAACAACATAGCCAGCCATTTTTACACCAGCCCTAAACAGGGTCTGAATGAACATATCAGAATTGAAGCAGTGTCAAAACTGCATAAGCGACAGGAACATAACTGACACCAAAAAACAGATGGAATAAAGTTAAAGATAAAGATAACACTTCCTACGAAGAACAATAGTGTGACTGCTTGAGCCATCAAACAAAATAATGTCAAGCAGATGCTTCTAGCTCATTGCATTTTTTTGCAGTGTTGCAGCCTAAGCTGTCTCACACATAAGAAAATAAATAGATTTTTATATCTAATAATGTATTCTTCCAATAAAGTGAACAAATAACTTAACTACCTTTAAATGTCCTTGTTTACATCTACACTGGCAGTAACAATGTGGTTATAAGAATAGCTTGACTGCACATGCTAATTATGATTTACATGCTAATAAGTGGCTATTCAGAACAATTCCCTGTTGTCTACATCACAAGATCTTAATGCTTTGTTACTACTTTCGGAATAAAATGCCATACGCTTTAAAAAGTTAAACAGCGAAGATGAAACCATCAAAGTAATACCAGTGTGACCGAAGTGAGTCGGAGAGATTTGCATGATTATTTGCTGTTTCTGTTCACTTTCAGTGAATATACTGAGTCTATAAGGTGCGCATTTAAATCCAGGCCATGTATTTTGCTCCATATGGTGTAATCAAGGCCATAGTAGTTATTCTCATTATCTCTACAATCAAATGACTACCCCATTCTGCAAACACATAGCTTTGAAACAAACTGCTCTTTCATATAAAAAAAAAAAAAAAAAACCATAACAATTTGATGCAATTCCACTTTTTAATTAAGCCCCAATGCCACGTAAATCAGGGATCTGGATAATTAACAAAATAACACAGGCTGATAATGTGGGCCCTAGCCTTAAATCTCTATGGACTTGCTGGCTGGGTGGTAATAAAGGGGGAATAATGGCATGGCAGCTTGATATTTTGGTGGCAGAGGGGCAGGGGAAATAACACCTTTAACAGAGCACCGCGGTCTTAATTTGTAGAGGCCGCCTCATGCCGCTCTTCTCGCGAGGCAGGTCATTTATCATTTAGGCGGCCGTTATTTTTAATGAGTCTGTTATCATTCATTTTAGGGCATCCCACCTTTCCTTGACATGGATAGTATTTCTTTTTATATAGGACAAAGGATTTATGCCGCCCTCTCTCTGTCTCTCCCTCTTATCGGCACTCAGTGCTTCCTCTTTTTTTTCCTTTTTTTTCCCCTGCTCTCTGCTGTTCACTATCTCAGGACTAGTAGCTGTCATCCTGGCTCTTTTTGATGACAGTTTTGGGGGATAGTTGGAATGCTACACATGTGCACGTCCATCCCTTACCACTAAAAAGGCCAAGAGGGCTTTTCAAACTCAAAGCACAGACTCTGTAGATCCAACTTTTTGAACAGTGACACTGTGTGCATATTGGTGGTTGTTAGGTGTGTTTATAGCGGCGAGTCTACAGGTGCGGTTGTTGTGTAGGGCTTTGATTCAATAACACGGTACTTGATGCAGCCTGTCTATGTGCCTGTGCACTATTGTGACAAGCCGTGCGGTGTTTTGACAGCAGATGACAGCGACTAGGCTGACACACTTCTCACCCCATGATGATGGATATTGAAGGAAAGAGTTAAACCATCATACTTACTAAATGTCAGTTTTTTTTTTTTTTTAATAATAGCCGTTAAAAAAGAAAATGAACATCTTCATATCAATTCTTAGACACATAGTGATGGCTGGGCGTGATGTTAGATGGGAAGGCTAAAATCTAATAGCTTGAAAACTAAACTATTCAATTTGAGCAATGCATTATGTCATGAGGTTGCATCGATTGCATAACAAGAATGATGTGGGGGAAACTACTACTACTATATTCTCTCTCTCTCTCTCTCTCTTTCTCTCTCACACACACACACACACACACACACACACAGAGGTAGATGATTTAAAAAAAAAATTCTGTTTCAACTAACATGCAGGGAAAACCGAAGCGTTGTAATTTTTTTTTGCACCGGCTAAAAAATAACACACTTCAAGTTCTTTCATCTGTCCTGTTGTCCTCCAAAGGTATTTTGGGGGGTTTAGGAGGAGCACAATAAAGAAAATAATCCAGTTGCATCATGGTAATTATTCTAAGAGCTAATGACTACAGATAATCTAAAAATATCAGCCTGGATGGAAGGTGAATCTAGAAGGTTTTTCATTCAGCACAATCTACCGTCACTGAATTTACAGTGTGCTCAAAAGAAATCAGCCTTATTTCAAAAAGACCCAACTAATTCACATCAAAACCAATAATTTCCTGCAAGCAGAAATTATTCCTGCTAGCCCATGTATACCACCCATTTTATTGCTGCTCGTAAGATTTATTTATGTATTTATTTTTAATATTTGGGCTTGCCACATTAAAACCACATGAAAAAATTTAATGAAATGGAAAAACCAATAAATATGACCTATGAATGTTTACAATTTTCCTTGCATCAAGCTAATCACTTGCTCTTCTCTCCCAGTATCAGCATACTTGCTGTAATTATTCCTTTCACATGACATTAAGTGAAACATAAACATAACCCTACATGATAATATTGCTTTCCTGTCAATATTCCAGATTTGATCCTCTGCACCTGCTCCTCATCTTATAGGTTTATACTGTATCTACGTACATGTGAACGTGTGTGTGTGTGTGTGTGAATGCATGTGTGTGTGTGTGTGTGTGTGTGTGTGTCTGTGTGAACCTGTGCAAGAATCTAAGGGCAATTTCTCTTCAGAGATCCAGGTACACACGTCACAGATCCCACGGCATGCCGCAGCACAGGCAGATATTGCAAGTCCATTGCTCAACTCGGCTAGGAACGAGGACACGTCAGTGCTCTGAGATCGGCGGCGGAACAATGGTATGTCTGTTTAACGTGAGTAGCGTGGGTGGCACGTCAGGATTGCGCTGCTGATTTATGAGGCCTCTCTGCTTTTTGCAGCGTGCCTCCGTGCAATATGTCCTCCAAGCCACATCCTGTTGGGAGTGCTGACCGACATGTGTTCCTGTGTTGGAATGGGACACGGCGCAGTTCTGGCCAGCTCTTCTGAGGCCATATGGGATGCTGGCTCAGAGAGACAGTGCGGCAAAACTCTAATGAGCGTGGCGAGCTGAGCGTGGAGATCTGCACACGAATAATTTTGATGCTGCAGACTTAAATAACAAACACGCGTTCATCTGGTTATATAGGAGACACGACTTAAAATGCATGCAAACACATCACCCCATGATGCCCTGGCACACACGCCAGCATGCAGATATACTCACCCCATGCATATCACTCCATCCACACACACCTACACAAAACCCTCATGCCCACACACTGCACAAGGCCCACACACACTGGGCTTTGGCACTGATGCTGTAGTGGAGAGATCACAGGTTTTTGCGCTTACACCAGGAGGCTTTCCTGTCCTCTTGTGTAGGAAATAAAGTCAAGCCATCACACTTCCCCTGCAAGATTCACAATCATAAAGCTTTTCTACAGTTTCTTATCATGCAGGTTTTGAAAGACATCATAGCAGCATTTGCAAGCTTCATCTTTAAATTTTTAACGAATATTCTCTCCTCAATATCAAGTTCAGTTCCCACGCACCTTTTCTGACAGATTACCATGTTAACACGCCGCTGTCATCCTAAAACTGATGGAAGACGTGCTCTAATTAATGAATTAATACATTCACGTCACATGACATCAATCTGCACGTTGATGTCTTACCTAAACCGCTCTCACTAATTCAGCATGTTTTATTAAGATGTTTTGTAATACAACCTCGATATCAATCCAGAACTCAGACGCGCAGGCCGGCCCTCATCTAAAGGTATCGCCAGCCTGCCTGGGGTAATACATCATGAATTCTGTAAGGACAATGAGAAGATGCTGAAAGTGAGTACAAATGTATTGCAGTTGCACAGTGAGCACTTTGTTCCAAATAATGTTGTCATCAATTTTCATCTTTTGTTTAAACATATTAGTCTTTTGGACAAGATAGGTCATATTTCAGCGGCTTGATAAATTCTTCCTTCTAGACTTTCTCACAGAACATGCACTTAATTAATTACACAACCTTTAATTGGACAGATTATTCCTAATGGTTGTTGCAGTGCTAAATGTACAATCTTGCAGCAGGCTCAGGAGTCATTATTTTAATGCCACTTTCTAGGCTGGTTGTAATCAGTATATTTCAAATAATAAATCAGCTTCACATTGTGAGAAATATTTGCCTCTAAAATAGATAAATTGCATGCACATTCCTGTAGGGATAACTGCCTCTATTTTTCTGCATCTATATTGCTCTTTTACACTCTGATCTTGCACATGTAGTGCTTTATTAAGGGCAGATGTAATTTCTTTTTCTTTTTTTTTGGTTCTTGCAGCTTTATGATGTCTGCAGGCATTTGGGTGTTTAATTAGGGTGGTAATGTCCGGTGATGTACATGATGGATTTTTACGGAAGCCAACTTTAACTATCCGCGGCAATGCCATAAATTATCACCTTGGCCATAATGCTCATGCGAGTTTGTTTAATTAGGATCTCCACCGGAGGAAGAGCCTGGGTGTTGCTGGGTTTGCACAGGAAATGCCAATTACACGAACACTGTGTGCTTTAACATTCCACTAAAGTATTTCGGTGAGTAATAACAAAGCACTAAAAACAGCCTGATTATAGTACATGAATGGACTGGACTCTATGCTGCTTTTTTCTTCTTATTGATAAATATTATATTAGATATTAATCATACATATACTTATAAAGTATTTACATTAATCATTTGTCAGATTTGATTTTGCCTGGAATAAAAAAAGCAAAATACAAGAAAAAAATAAACACGTAAATGGAAAAGGAAATGAAACACAGTGCATACTGTATACAATCTGTATACATAGCTGAATGTGTATTACAGGAAATTGTTAATATGCACCAATAATATGATTTTCTGCTCCCCTCTGTTGTCTCATAAATGTGTTTATGGAGAAAAAAAGACACATTAATGGAGAACCTCAAAGCTCTTTTCTGACTAGCTGTATGGATTACAAATAAAATAACATACTGCAACAAAAAATAATAATGAATCTGTCTTTATATATTATATATATCGAATAGAGAAGATCATGTACATTACAATCGAAAAAAAAATCCTAGAAATCCTATTTGTCTTTTTGTGCATGTGTGTATTTGTGGATATGTTCGCAGTTTATATTTATGTATGTATATGAATATACAGGTGCCGTGCATGTGTGTGTGTGTGTGTGTGTGTGTAAAATGAACATCTAACTTAAGGTTTCTGACTCAAAGTGGTAATACCAAATCGAGTCTCAATTTCATGTGTCCTGATTTTGTCATTTTTACATAGAAAATGAGTGAAATTAATTCACCTGGGGACGTCTGAAAAAGAACCGGATTGACGGACAGCACTAAATCCTGCCTTATTACACCTAAGTGGGTGTTTAATTCACTAGAACAAAATGACAGATCTATTCCAGTTCACTGGTGCAATATTTACAGATAATAACATTGTCTGGAAATTGATGCATAGATTGCTCATGTCTATAGGTGTGTATTTAAAATGACACAAAAAAAAAAAAAATGGAGAAAAGTTGCTCAGCTCAGGAGTGCTGGCGCAGTAGAGAGAGGAGGATCCACAGGCCTGGTCATCACAGCGGGCACACATGTCACTCTGTCCTCATTAACATGACTGATAATGTCATCTATCAGTCGTCTAATTGGCAATGAGGATCTACTGTGGGTATTTTAACCAAGCCCAGAGATCCATCACTTGGCAATAGATGAGTGGATGGCACTTCATTACCACACAGCTAACCAGGTAAAAGTCACATCCATTTGTAATGAGAGTGAGAGCGATTTCGCTCCTGTCCATTCTCATTACGCAAAGTTCAATGCATACGCATGCGTATTGTAATTACGTTGATGAATATTCAAAGTCGCCACGAACAGATTCGTCTTTCTTTCACGTGACGTCGCAAGCCACCAAGAGGAAATATAACTGCCCTGCACTTCATCTTAAAAAAAGTGCCAAGTAAATATCACTTACCGTTCCGGATAGCTATGCATTTCTGAAACAAAACATCGACTAAATGTACAAGTGTACATATTTAGTTATTCAAATGTAAGCGATTCCCATCCCACCACCCTCCCCTTGGTGCAACCATGAATCTTTACTTCTACCCTCTCTTCCTCTTACTTGTCCTTCCCATTTATTGCTTTGTACAGCAGAGCACCATTACTGATCTCTTCCAAAGCACAAACTAAAAATCTATCCTGTTGTCATTTGCTGCGCTGTGCCATCTATCATCTGGGGAGGTGTGTATGTGAGTGTGTGTGAGTGTGTGTGTGTGTGTGTGTGTGTGTGTGTGTGTGTGTGTGTGTGTGCGTGTGTGTATGTGTGTGTGTGTGTGTGAGTTGGGGCGTTTGGGTTTGGCAGTGTCTCCATGCCAGAGAGGAGGCTCTGGAACAGGAGGCAGAGTCAAGGACTTTCACGCGTAACAAAAAACTTGTCACAATTATTTATGGCTCGAGCCGAGGCACATAATAGGACACATCAAACTGCTTTTTTTTCCCTCTCTTTTTTTCTGTTCAACCCCCCCATCACCCCCCCCCCCCCGCCCACCTCACACACA
>JAQMYJ010000015.1:19102522-19202474 GCA_030014305.1 Clarias laeviceps | reverse complement strand
CTTTACAATGTAGAAAGAAATAAAAATCAGGAACCATCATGGAGTTAGAAAGTGACCCCAAACTTTTGAACGGTAGTTACCGTTCAAAAGTGCATATATATATGAATATGAATAGTTAGACAGCATTTTTTTTTTTTGTTCAAATGAATCAGTTAATAATTGTAAACTGATTCTTTTAGTCACAGGTGTGTTAAAAAGCACAAACACTGGAGCTTTTTTGTTTGGGTGTGTGAACTCTATCTCCTACAGTTTTGATTCAATGGATAAATCAGTCTGCCATTCTCTCTGTGGTCATTTAAGTATGCAATTTAGTATCAATACTGTATTATGTTGGTTGAGTTTTAATAAATAAAAAAAAATACAGCATGTTTTAATTTAAGTCATGCTTTAATTGTGATTTAATTGTCAAACAGAAAGCAGTGGCAGCAAATTTGAAATTTTTTTAAGTGTTGTTTTTTTTTATTACAAACATTGCTGAAGATCATGAGAAAAAAATATAAGCAATGCAAATACTTCAGTTTACAGCATCATCAGCCTCGTCCTCCACCATTTTTTTAATTATTATTCTTATTTTGGTAGATGATGGCAGATCATAATAGTTTGCAATAGCTCCCATCACAGCACAAGCATCTCATGGCTCTTTCACAGAAATTGCTTGCACATATTTAAAGTTTTGTAACATTATTTATTTGCTTCACTACACTGCTTTGTTAAGTATACAAAAATAAAGTAACTATGCTCAGCAGCCCCAAGATCCCTGCCGCTGCTAGATGGTGGCAAAGGAAGGTGATGCTCTGGCCATTATTGAGCTGGTGGTGCTGGAGCAGTTCAACACGTGGCTGCCACTGGGAAGAGCAGAAAGCCTGCCCCCTGCACCTGTGTTTCCCTTTCTGCTTCTGTGTCCTCCTCTCCTGTGTTTGTCTCTCCTGCTCAGCAGGTGGGCATGACTGTCTTCAGCGTTGTGGGGGGAAAGCCCAGGTTGGTTTGCTGGCATTTTAAGATACTAGAGCACGTCTGGCACCAGTGCAGCATGTTGGAAGTAAGAGCACTGACCTTGTTTTCGGACATGCCTTATAATATCCCAGTTGTTGGGTTCTAAAAGCTGTCAGGAAATACTATTCCAGGCTGCTAATTATAAACCAATGAGAGGGCACCTGTGGGAGGAAAAAAACACTACCCCAACTTATGGCATGTTTCTATTAGCCAGGGTTAGCCACCCCTGGTGTACTGTGAGTTTAAGTGATTGGAAAGACATGGTGGTCTTGGTATCCAAGGCCAGTGGAACAATCCAGCTTTATGAAGACTTTCATAAAGTCAAAGTTTTGTAGTTAATTCCCAAAACTGACAAACTATTTGATTAGTTTGGGTCATTGACTCCCAAGTACAGTGAAAAAAAAACTTTTTCCATCCCATTTGATATAAACCAGTTTATCACAGTTCCACGGTGTATCACGATTTCTGTTGTTCAGGGCCCCCACCAGGCTTTAACTATTCATGGACAAGGTTTTCTGTCCTCATAATGCCTATGCAATCTGCAACATCTTAGAATCGTGGGCAATCCAAGGAAGTGTGTTTTTCCCTAATTATTTAGACATCACTAGCCTGTTGGTGTGTATGTGAGCTTAAAAGCAATGGTGGATTAACAAAGAGTACAATAATAAAATTGACTCACATCACATCTGCCAGTGTCCATCTTCCATACCATAAATGATCCTACCACACAGTGTTGTGGAATTTCTGCAAGAAGTTCCTGTGCCAGGACTGAGGAATAAAGCAAAGCAGGATATACTGTATTTGCAGACACATCTTTACTACACATGCAAAAAAACAAACATATAACTGTGGAAATGCTGGGAGTGATGGCATGTGTGAAAACAAATACAAACACTGAGATCTGGACTTTGACTAAGCCATTCCAAAACCTTGACTTTTTTTTTTCACCCATTCTGATATAGATTTATTGGTGTGCTTCAGATCATTGTCCTGTTGCATCCTGTTGCCCGATTTCACCTGACATGTCCTCACATACCCTCTGGTATATGGGGTAGGGGTAGCCCAGTTGTTAAGGCATTGGACTATGGTTCAAAAGATCCCATGTTCAAACCCCCCAACCACCAAGTTGCCACTGTTGGGCCCTTGAGCAAGACCTTTAACCCTCAATTGCTCAGATGTATAATGAGAAAAAAATGTAAGTCGCTCTGGATAAGAGTGTCTGCCAACTGCCTGGATGTACATGTATACACAGGAGTTCATATTCGACTTCACCCCTCCAACAGTGTGTATGAGGTGTTTCTGCTGAAAAACTGTTTTCCCCAAATATGAAACTGGCATTAAGGGCAAACAACTCCTCTTTGGTCTCAACCTCAGTCATGCTTCCAAGTTCTTTGTAGACTGAAGAGGTTTTCTCCTGGAAACCCTTTTAACCGAACTAAACGTGTTCAGTCTTCTTCTAATTGTCCTGTCATCAACATGCGAATGCTTTCTACTTGTGAATAATATTTCTTACTGTAGAACGATCAACTCACACATCTGAAAGCTCCAAACCAGACAATTGACAAAACTTCTTCTTTTATAGAGTTCTGCACACTTGACAATGATCAATTAATCAAGGGCTGATGATTAGCAGCAACTAATGGCTGCAACTTACTCTTCCTTTGTTTTCTTTTTGGCTTAATTTTTGTTAAATAATTAAGTGCACAGTAAATAAAAGTTGTGTTGTTCGTCTGAAGTTGTATAGATTAATACTAATATTAATACCCACTATGATCAGATAATTTTATTGTGTTTTTACACAAATTAGAATTAATAGTGAAGGTGTTAACTTTTGAACATGACTGAATAGTCAGATAATATAATATAAATCCCACTAATTTACTAATGGAAGTTGTATTATGAAAGTAAAAGAGGAAAAAAACAATTCAAACCATTCACCAAATAAGTATGGAGTAGGAGCTATCTTGTGCCTAATGTTTCCAATGATTTCCTTATAAAGCCGCTATAAAGTGCAATGCATTTTCATTAATAATTATGCTTTTTTTCTGTTATGATGATGATGAATCCATTATAGCTTGTTATAGATATGTTTACAGGTCATAATAAATATAGAGATTTTTTTGCTGTAATCTTCAATCGCATTGTTTGCACATTAAACAAACTCAGCACTCTTTTATGTCAGGCGTAGATTGCATTAACAGCAGGTGAAGGATCGGACTCGTTAAGCTGCTGCTATCTCATTGCTCTAGATGTCATCCAAGAGGCCATTGATAAAGGGCCTGCAATTTAGTTTCACAGTGTGACACAAAAAATGTAGGGTGGAGATGGTAACAATGGTCAAGATTTGTAGCTGTGGTTTTATTGCAGTTAGGGCAATAAAAACACTTGGTCAAAAGCAAACATTGCAGCAAATGTAGAGGTCAGAAAAATGTCCTGCTATAGATATTACTGAAAGATATGAGATTTAAAATTATTCAAATTAACATGTTTTTAATGAAATAACATATTGTACAGTATAAGCAGCAAATGTGCATATATGGAATACAGATCTTCAAATCACCACTGAGGTTCGACAAACAGTCTACAGAAGCTGTCACTTAACACACAGTTAACAAAGTCGGTGACCTGTCACATCTTGGTATGTGTCTGTGGCACCACTTCCTCATTCTCTCTGTTGGGTATCATATAATGAGAGCAACACATACTGCAAACCAGACATGGTAAAAATGTCAAAATAAAATTGTTGACATTACACCATGCAAATTAATAATGTAGTGGGCTATAAATTAGATAGTTATGTAAAATTAAATCACCTTCAAAAAAAAGCACCAATCCTGTGTTCATTTTGGTACTTCTTTTTAGCATTCAAAATGGCCCTACTGCTCAATTACTTGTGTGCAAACAGACAGCTCGTGGCAGTGAGCGCATGCCATAGAGGGACCTGTTTTCTTGCTTAATGACAACTGATAGCTGGAGTCAGGCAGGTTATGAGTTTCAATTTGGCTTTGGCAATAATAACAATTACAGGCCTCGATATCTCTATCATTAGACAGTGACTGTTCCAATATAGAGCACTGTTCAGTGCTGAGTATCGGTCCTTCATGTGCCTCTTCCCATCATAACTAGCAGTACATAATCATACACAAACACACACACACACACACACACGCATGCATGCATGCATTCCAATAGGATGTACAAATAAATTCAATGTATGCTACAGTAGATAGAACACAAGAAAAGAACTGGAATACAGTACTTAAGTGATTAAGTAAATTAGAGGTAACATAATACCATGATCTGTATCTGTTTAGTGCTACAAATATTTGTATCTGCATTTAGATTTGGCTTAAAACCTTTGGGCTTCAAATTTTTGTTTGTTGGTAGTACAATCAATATGTGAACTCAAATACCAAATATCAAATCAATTTGTGAACTATGGCTCTAAGAGCTCATCAGTCTCTGCTACATCACTATAGTTGGTCATGCATGGACTGGGCAATATTCTTCCACCAGTCTCTAAAACATCTTTTAAAAAAATGTCTGCTTTCTATTAAATGATGTTGTAGATGTTTAATTAACTATCCAAGGTCATATCCATTGAAAATAAAATACAAAAAAAGTACATGTTTAATTAAAGTGTGTTTAATCACATTTGAGCAAATAACACCCTGTACCCTGCCCTCACAAAGAAAATTAAAATACTGAAACGTAGCATCGGCTTTTGCGCCAAGAGACACACAAAAGAAACGAATATCTGTAACCATGGATGCTACGTTTTGTTTTGTGTCTCACAACCTCACATAGTGGATCAAATCCTCAGCTTGCAAGAGAGGCATGTCTTTGAAAAGCCACAGAGTGAAAGAAAAAAGGCGGATTATGCGACCACAGTAGTCTGATCACATACATGATGCCGAAGATACAGCAACAAAGCATATTTGAAATATCTTTGGATATTAATTTCAGCCTTGTGTGCTTAGGTCAGGGTGTGCATATTTGCAGGGTTGCCTCCTGCAAATATGCTGAGAAACATCTACATCTATTCCATCACTAGGAGTGAAGCTAATGGCTCTATCCAAGACTACTTCTAGTGGCACTAAAGCTTCAAGCATCATCAGGGCCACTCCTCTGTATGAGAAAGGTTATTGTCCAATTCTTCTTTTACAACACACCAAGCCGATCCCTGACCCAGAAAACATCATCTTTATGATGCCGCTTGCATGGCAGAAATGTCTTTCTATAAGAAGTAAGCCAGAGGGTTGAGATGTGATAAATACATGTGGCATCTTTCTTAAGCGAGCAAATAACATCAAAGAAGATGTTCTTGTTGAACTTAATGAGCTCATATATCTGAGAGGAGACACTAGCAACACATGCAATGTCTGACGCTTTCACAAAAGACATTTCTTTTAATAGGTGCTTTGTGGACATTCTCATCTTTTCAAAGTGGATTACTGCACATTAGTCTATAGCATGTATTGATTCTGCCATAGTTATTATCATTATCATTATCATTCCATGAAATATTTTAGGCGTTTGCTTGAGCCTGAAGTCTGTTTCTCTGACAATGTAAAATCACCGAACTGACTTCTTCAACAAAGGTCTTCAGTTTGCTATATAAGGATAAGGCTTAGGTTTGGGAGTTGTAGGAGGTGTAGGTTGTAGTTGCTACAGGTTCTACCCACTACATAGTATAGCCCTCTAGGTGATTTCATGACTAGGGTGCCATTTGTATCATTTTGATATACAATATTTAATTAAATGCTGTATGTAAAAAGCAAAGGTAAAAGACATAGGGGAAAACATGGATTAAAAAAAAACTACTGTATATGCATGTTTCAGATAAATAATTTAAAATTCATGAAAACAAATATAACATACATGAACATACAACATTTTGCTTATACTGTATCTACATGTTATCTTGAAATATAATAATTTGGCTTTGCTAATTAATTTTATTATTTTTGCATTAATATATGAATCTATTTTATAGTATTATGGGTGTAGTGTTTCACAACATTTACTCAACTCTTTTACCTGTATATATTCAGTGCTATGAAACATTTGGAAGTTCTCAATCACTCATTATTTACACCACTTTATTCTGTATACAGGGTCTCGGTGGGCCTGGAGCCTATCCCAGGAGGCACGAGGCAGGGTACGCTCTGGACGGAGTTCCAATCCATCACACACACACACACTGCGGACAATTTGGGAACGCCAGTTAGCCTAATCTGCATGTCATGGACTGTGGGAGGAAACCAGACTACCCGGAGGAAACCCACCAAGAACAGGGAGGACATGCAGACAGTGCTAACAACAAAGACACTGTGCCACCTAACAGGGAGTTGCAGCATCCAAATTTACTGACGTCATGGGAAGAAGCTGGCATTGTGTGGTTACAGTGAATTACAAAAAAAAGGAAGAACAAAGAGATACATTCTTCCTACCTATTACAATCTCAACAATTCGATTCATATTCTTCTGGGAGCAGGATTCTAACTAATATGTGATTTAGTATACAAATCAACCCCCCCCCAATTAAAGATTATAATAGGTAGGAAGAATGTGTCTCTTTGTTCTTCCTTTTTTGGGGGGGTTGCGGGTATCTTGTGTGACCATCTTGATCTTGAAAACTTATAATAAAAATCATTAATGATTAAGAAAAAAAAACTTTTTTGGTCAGATGAACGCACGCCAGTCATACTTTAACTACAACACATCGTAGGATATGGTTTTGTTTACTATGACTACACTATACAATGACAATGTGTCACAATACAATGCACCACTCTAGTTGTGGTATTACAAATCTCAACTCTGTGAGCACTGCAAAAGTATACTTTTTCCAAATATTTAAAATATCCAAATATGTTATGTCAGACATCCGCATTCTTCCATCCAACAAATATGGAAATGAATGTGAAATAATATTAGTATAGTCTTGAAGATGATAATGATGCACCAGTGAAAAGACCTAAATGGATTATTAATTAGTGTGTTAGCAATTTAATGTTTCTAGCTTGGAGTCCAATCTGGCTTTAGGCCTAAGAGCTAACCTTACAAAAACAATGTTTTTAACTTAGCTGAGATAATGAAAAAATAGAGGCTTCAAAAATGTCTAATGTGAATATTAAAATGCTCACTTTATCATTTTTCAGTAATCAGTTTTATCTGGTCAGATTTTATCTATTTTATCATAAGCTGTCGATCTACTGGAATGTTTTGGGAGATGGGAGAATACTGGAGAACCCAAAGAGAACTCCGACTTAGGCAGAAGGAGAATATGTGAAACAATTCATAGACAGGAACGTTCTCTCGGAATCAGGAAAGCTGTGAGAAAGCTGTGAGAAAGCTGTGAGAAAGCTGGCTATCCTGCTGTGCTACCCTTATTAAATCAATGGTTAACTTAAATAACTGGTAAGCGATCTGTTTGAGGACTCCCCGCTTGATTCTTTATTGCAAATTAAAAGTTTGGTATTGATTTATGAAGTATGCAAGCCTGACATTTCATGTTATCCGTTCACCTCTTTTGACAGAAATGCAGCATAAATACAAGATGAAATGTCACTCGTAACTTGCAACCAAAAAGTGTCATATCTTTGAAAAGTGAAGTGATTCTGTTGGTGTATGCAAACAGATATTTAAAATGTCATGTGTGCTGGAATTTGTCTTGGCTTTAAAGTTTACAGGGTTTATGAAGAGTGAACTAAATCTAAGGGGTCAGTTTTGGTAGAGGATTTAGCAGTTCATTGCAGCTTCTTGCTAATTCAGTCTGACATCCGGGGGGATTGTGTGCAGTGTTTTCTCTCTCTCTCTCTCTCTCTCTCTCTCTCTCGCTCTCTCTCTCCCTCTCTCTCTTTTCTGTGGACAGGATCCAATGAATCACATGCTGCACATGGGGTGAGAGAGCGGGTTAAGTAGTACTCGGCCACTGCAGCATGATAATTTTCTATTGCGACCAGCCTATAAGTATCTGACAGGCCTTATGCTGAGTCGGCAGTCTGCTTCAGAACGGCTCTTCTATCTCGCCACATGTTTCACGGCAATTGGACAATCAGCCACTGCAGCGAAAATCCATAGTATTGATCGGTCCCTGTATCTTCTCTATAATTCTCCTGCAGGAAATCCCTGATGACAAATTATATCTGCACCAGTTTTTGATTGGTGCTTTGATGTAAGCAATCTCCAAGGGCACACTATGTGAACCGGCCCCAGCTTTATTAACTCACAATGTCCACTTCACTGTTTTCAGAGCACACCCTGACCAGCTAAATATAATCATATTCATATTTCTTTTTCGCACTAGAGATCAAACTGACCCCGGAGCAGTGTGAAATTGTCTGATGACATATAAATCCATGTCCAATGTTCTGAGCATGTTATATTTTAGCATATATTTTAAATACACAACAATTACAGAATAAAATGAAAGACATCCATAGTGAACTGAGAAATGCTTGCTGTTAAAGATGAAAAGTGCGGAATTTTAGAAATGACAATGTTGATCTAATCTAATCTAATCTAATCAGAAGAAAGCAGTATATTTACTACACAAATTAAAGAACATGTATTTATGCATTTCAAATAATACTGTGTAAGGAGACCTTGACATGATAAAGGGACTTGTGTAACAATGATTAACCTAGGGCTATGTCACAAAGAGCGCACTGCTCCCTTCTAGGGCCACCCACACACCATGGAAAATGTTTGTGTGTGTGTGCATGTGTATGCACACATGTATCAAATAAGAGTTTGGAGAATTCAGGCTACTTGGGCATAGTGTTGCACTCACTTGTCCCTTCTAACTGACTAGACACTTTCACTTTTATTCATGACATTTGCCAGATACACTTATCCAGAGCAACCAAAACATCTTTATTTAATTTTACATCTGAGCAATTGATGAATCTTGCTCAGGTGCCCAACAGTGTCAACTTGCTGGTGCTTGAACCTGGGACCTTCCGATCAGCAGTTCAAAACCTTAACAACTTAGCTAGCCCATACATAGTAAGACTAGGAAATTGTTGGGAATCATGGAGATATTTTGAGGGCTTGGGAGGATCTGCATCCATAAGTTACAAGATTGTTGCTAGATGGTAGGCTACATGTACATGGTCTCTCATACTCAGTGAGATGTCAGTCACTAGGCAGAATGGTGTTCAAGTCATCAAATGTAAAGGCAGCTGTTAAAAGCTGTGGTTGCAAGGCTGTCAGTCCCTGCCATGGTGGTACCCCTAGGGCAGTCTGGTGGACACCAGTATGAGTTGTGTCTGCATTCATGTCATGTTAAAGCATTCATGTTATTTTTAAAACTGTTTAAAAGTAAATGTCATACCCTTTCAATGGCTTGTCTTGTTTCCAATTCTGTTTGTGGTTTTCACAACAGGATATCAAGATTCTGAAGCGAATTGGGTGAAAATCTAAAATGAATTTCCTTTACCAAGGTTGTTGGGCTGAGGCTCCATGATAGAATCAGGTTCTCAGCAATATAGCAGAGAGCCATATTACAGATGCTAAACCTCTGAACTCAGAGAACCCACAGAACCCAAGTCAAAAATATTTGGTCAATCCTGTTAATAATTGAATTCAGCTGTTTCAATCAGACCCCTTATCCCCAGTGAAGGGCAATCATAAAGCTTCAGCATACCAAGACACCTTAGACAAAGACACCTTGATGCTTTCGAGCAAGGTCTTCTCATCCAACATCAGTGCCTGACCACTAAATGCTGTACAGAATAAAAGGGCATGTAATGGGCATTTGTTTCACCAAAATGAGGATGCGTTCCCTGTTGAGTCCGGATCCTCTCAAGGTTTCTTCCTATTGCCAACAGAGAGTTTTTCCTTGCCACTGTCGCCCTCGGCTTGCTCATCAGGGACAATCTGACCATTTTGATTCATACACATTCACATTCCATACAAACGTAAATAATTCTTTTGATTGTGTAAAGCTGCTTTGTGACAATGACAATTGTTAAAAGCGCTATACAAATAAAATTTTATTGAATTGAATTGAATTCCCACAGAAACACTCTATATACTATATACTATATACTTTATAGCTGCGAAAGAAGGACCAACTCCATGTTGAAGTATATGTATTTGGATACAATGAAATTTCAGGTTTGGCCAAATACTTTTGTCCATATAGTGTATCTCACAACTGGTTTGGAAACATCTGGGAGTTCTGTAGGAGAAGCTGAAATCGGGCGATGTAAGGGAAGTAAATGTGAAAATAAAAAGAGTGAATTAATACTGGCACTGTTTATGAGTCCTTTATCTGTAGGCATAGCAGGTTTACCCTTTAAATATGTCAGGGTTTAATGCAGATCTGAGGATTTGACAGTGTATTTAGTTTTCTTTTCAGTAATTTTATTTATTTCATTAAATTACAATAAAAGAGAAGAAAACTCCAGGCATTCAAAAACTTTTGTTTGGTAGTGTATAAATCTGGACGTGCATTCACAGCAAGACAAACACATCCATATGCACACAAAGACACCCACAGACATTCAGTGACAGACCAGTGCAATAAAAATGATCTATACTAACACAGGGCCTGGCTGTAAAGGCCTCTTGCATCTGGGAGACCAAGCTGATATGTGTGCCTTTATGAATACATAAAAAGAAAGCATATAGAAAAACAAACTATGGCTATGCTTTCAACACTGATCGAACAGACTTATTATAATTCTCAATCAAGTCAGAGGATCTCACCAACAACCTTCATGCAGTCTTCATCTCTGCATTTCATTATATTTTACAGCAATGTGTGCTACTCGTTTACAAGCGCCCTCTCAACCAGACTCTCACTGCCTTTTATTATGCCTTGGTAAATTGTGGCAGAGAGTTAAGTTTCAATTTACTGTCACAGAGAGCGGCAGCTATTCTGCTGCGGACAGATTACAGCTTTCGCACCACTTCATCAACGCGGGTCATTACTGCTCCATTACACTGGACCCTGTCGGATATCAAACGAGTGGCAGTAGAAAGGGGGCAAAAAGGGGTGAAAACAAATCAAACGCAACATTTCCTTCACAGCAGCACGCGCTCTGATCATGAAGACAGAGATTGGAATGCAAATATGCCATGCTTTAGGCGACTGCATCCCTGAGGCCATTCCTCTGCTCGTAAATAGACCACAATGCAATGTAGCGTACAGTGGCGGAGGCCTGTGGAGAGGCCTGATAATCCTGCTAGCAACCTGTCAGAATTAGCGCAGAATCCACGACACAATCCAGTGTCACTGCTTCGGTGCCGTTGCGTGACAAGAGGGGGTTGCAAATAGGAAAACGTTTCACTGAGAGGAAGGAAGAGAAATTTTCCCAACCTAATCTGGAGTATGACAAGGGAGGAGGGGTAGTATCGCTTGCCCTTTCCTGAGGCAACCTTTTAGCAGCCCGTCACTGGAGGATAATCTTTCCCCACGCAAGCACAATGCAGGAGATTACACGGAGAACATGTCAGTCGCCACTGGATTTGCCAGACACCTCATCTCCTGTCCCCATTGATTTGCAGGCTTTTCATTCATGGCCTTTTTGCTACAAACATATGGCACAGGAAGAGCTGTTTATTCACCGTCATATTTCCTCACTTACTGCAGTATGTTTGATTGTGTGTGTGTGTGTATGTGTGTGTACACAGTGTCACTGTAACACCTGCTGGTGGAGTTTACACGTGCAAGCGTAGGACAAGTTTAACCCCGACATTACATGCTACAGATGTTGCATTCCCTGGTGCTCCCGTTGTCTGCTAGAGCAGCTCTAATTCTGGAAGAGATTCTTTCTCTGGAGACCGACTTTAATTAACAGAATAACTAATCAATATGGTGCCCCTCTATTTGAAGCCATGGAGAGAACTATATATGGTGCACAGACCTGAAATAATGTCACAGAGACTCTAAAGGTATTACAGCATTTAAATTATTAAACAGATGTGAAGCTGATCAGATAATTAATCTGACTATAATCCGACTATAATAAATGGTCTGTCAAGAGGAACAGAAAACAAATTTACTTATGAAATAAGAGCGCTTCCGTCCTTACCTTGTTTTGGTGCGGATCAGTAAAACCTTTTCTTTCATTTTGACAGGTGTGAACATGCCAGTACAGAGGGAAGAGTACTAACCTATTTTCCTCTGAAACCTGTAATTATGTGTATTTGGATAGATAGATATTAGTTCATGGGTTACAATGGGATTTGAAAGGGAATTCTTGAATATCGACTTTATCAATGTAAGTATCAAGTCACATTTTTTCCTTCGTGTTAGAGGATTAACACTGCACTTGTGTGTTCTAGTAAAACTGACAACACAAAAATGTTATGAAGTGTGGATATTGCCTGATTTCAAATTGTGTACTAACCAATATATTTTAAAATGCAGATAATGTTTAAAGTATAGAATAGAAGTAAAAGTGAAAAATTCTAAGTTGTGGTGATGCTGAAATGTTGGGATAGCAGTTAGCACTGTGGCTTTGCACCTTCAGGATCAACGGTACGAGTCTTGCCTTTGTATCTGCCTGTGTGGGGTTCGTGTAAAATTGTGTTTCTTCCAGGTACTCCAGTTTCCTTCCAGAGTCCAAAGTCATGCAACTCGGGCTAATTGGCATCTTCATAATTGCCCAAGTGTGTAAGCATGTGCATGCTTGTGCCTTATGATGGATTAGCCCCCCCTTGTGATGGATTAGCCCTACCTACTGTAGTGCCCAGAGTCCCCTGGGATAGGCTCCAGGCCTCCTGTGACCTTGTACAGTATAAAAAGTATAGAAAATGAAATGGGAGCATACTGTATTTGTATACACGTTTATAATTTATGCAGGTGGAAAAATTGGCCACACGATCAAAGCATTTTACAGCAAACATGCAACAGAAAATGAAACTGTCTATCAGTATATCAGTGATTTACACAAGACAGCAAGTAAAGCAATTTTAATACTATACCGAGAACATATAATCGTCTAAACTTGCATCACTGATATCTCAGTAAGATTCAATTATAGGTATTTCCACATTTATCTTATCCTGAAAGAACATATAAACATGTGCAGTACTTGTACGACGTGTAAATTGTGACTGTAGAAAGTGTCATAACTTATCCATGTCTATCATTATAACCATATTTTTAGTTAAAATAGGTCCCATAGGTCCCTAAAGTGTGTTATGCTACAGCTAAAGTACCCCTCAGATAATGAATTTTTCATACCTCAAACTCACTCTGTTTCACTCCTCCTCTGAAAGTGCCATTTTGGTATCTATGTAAATGAGCTTTCAGAGAACAGCAGGGTCGAGGAACAAGCCTGGTTGTGTCCTTATACAGGGTCACATTAGGGGGGAAATCTAATTGGCTTGTTTGCACTCAAGCCAATACTGAATTGGAAGAAAGGACAAAAAGCATGTATTTTTTTTCTTACTTTATTTTTTATTTGCTCACCCACATTAGGGAGAGAGATTTTATAATAAGTCACCTTCAAGGAATGGAAAAAAAAAAAAACAGGTAAATGCTTGACAATTAATTTTTTGTATTTCATACTTCATTTGGCACAAAATGATTGACAAGTGATGACAAATTCATACCAGGCATAAGAGGTGCAATCATTCATACTACAGGCATCACAGGACTTCCACTAGCTAAGTGGAAACAAGTGCAAGAAATAAAATTTTAAAAAATCCCCCAATTTAAACTTTCTTATTAAGAAACTTCCAAACAGTGTTATGTTTATACTTTTTATAAAAAAAGACCTTCTTCTTGAAATAATGTCCTATGTTTTCTCTGCTCTTAAACCTTGAATTAATTTCCTATTTTATTACTCAGTTTATTACTTTTCTATCAGGGTGTGCAGAAAAGCATCTCAGAATGCACACCGCACAACACCTTAAGCTAAAAGAGCTACAACAGCCGGAAACGAACTTGGGTTCTGAAGCTACAATGGGCACAGGTTCCCCCGCAAAGTTCAGGATGTTGTGCGATCTGAAATGCTTTTTGTATATCTTTATTTAATTTACCATAGCCTTCCTGTCATCTCAAACCAGTTGCACCATTCTCCTTCATCCAAGATATTCAAGATATTTCCATGTGCAGAAATGCCAATCGCTGGATTTTATTGTTGTTGTTCATGCTTTCTTTCTAAAAACTGTTGTGTGTGAAAATTCCTGGTGATCAGGAGTTCTAGAGAAAATATTAGAAACCCAGACTGTCTAGCACCAACTGTGTCACTAACATAATTTGTAATAATGTTTGTACTGAACATTACCTAAAGCTATTTTATTAATTTATGCATTGAGTATGTATCATTGACAGTGTTAATTTAACTGAAAAAATAATGTGATGTAAAAAGAAAAAAAAACTTGGAATTTCTTGGAATATTTTTTTCTGTCATTTAATTCCAAAAGTGAAACTCTCATATATCTGTGATCATAAATCAATAAAATAAATTAGTATTTTTTCATCAGTATTTCAAGTTTGCCTAAACTACTATTTATACAGTATAAATAGTGTATCTCATGATCAGGTCCAGTACATGCATGGGGAAGACTGCTGACTTGACATCATCATACAGCCACAAAAGGTCATCATTGAAAGGGCTGGCAGTCCATAGAGTGCTACATCAAAGCCTGTTTATGTAAAGTTGACTGGATGGACAAAGTATGATATTAAAAGGTATACAAGCAACAGGGATGACTACTGCCTTAAGAAGACTGTCAAGCAAAGCTGATTCAAGAACTTGGGAGAGCTTCACAAGGTACTTCATGCGTCCATTTCCCGACAAGCTTTATGGAGATGATGATTTCCCTTTCTCCACTGTTCCAAAAATACAACTAACTGGTTTGATAACCATCATATTACTGTGCTTGATTGGCCAGCAAACTTGCCTGACCTGAACCTCACTAATGTACTAAGTGTACAAATAAACAGTCCAGACATTGGACAGTTCTGTCTTGTAAATCCTTTTTTGATTGATCTTAGATTGAAAAAATCTAATATTTTAAGATAATAGATTTTTGTTCCATGGTATTCAGTTTTTTTAGATGCACTGTACATACATCTGTTTAAGGATTTCTGTTACTTGCTGTAATCTGAATGTGATGTATTCTAAAAGACTTGTAAAAACTCCAACCTGGTATCTGGGGAGCCATTATACCACCCTGTCAAATACCAAACACAATGACACGCATGGTCCATAAACACAATGCACACCCTTTCTAGGATTAAAACCCAGCTCAATGCAAAGTGACAGTGACCAGGCAGTGCAAATGCCGATTTTTTTGGCCTGGAAAAAAACACTGCACAGTCCACTGGCTTCACCATGATCAATATGCTAACTCCTGGAATGCAAAAGTGGCGTGTGTGTGTGTGTGTGTGTGTGTGTGTGTAAGTGTGTGTGCGTGCCTGCATGCGGGCTGGCAGGGAGGGGGTTAGGACTGGTGACAAAGACAGATAGATTTGCACCGTCCGTGAAATGTCACTGATTCAGTGGAGGATGTCACCTCAGGAGCGCTCGGCTGTGTGATAAGCCTGACACATCAGCACCAGGTTTGGAACTAGCGTGATGCCACTTTCACTCTCTTTCTCTCTTTTCTCTGTCGCTTCCTCTCTCTCTCACTCTCTCTCTTCTCTCCTGTCAGCTCAGACGGATGACAGTGGCCACCATTGCAGTCTTCTGGCCCTGTGGGACTGACAAGAAGGGAATGATCACAATTAAAAAATGGATGAGACAAGATCAGAGAAGAAATGTCAATTGCTGATTTTCAGGTGGCCTCCAGTCAGGTTGATGGGAGATGAGTTGAGCTTTGTGCTTTGAAGTCGAATTGACTTCTTGTGATAAACCTGCACTTGAGTGAATTCTTGCCAGACAATGTTTTCATTTACACAAGTTTTTACCTTTTCTCTTTAAACAATTGATGTCAAAATGATTTCAACCTGAGCTGCTCTCTTGCTCTTCTGCTGGTTTTCCATTATAGTGATAACACAACAATTTAACCAAGTTGTAAAGAAACAGGAAACAGGTAGAAACAACAATTTTGGTTCAATCAATCATTTTCACATTTTACTGATAAAGTCTATTTAAAGTTTGGGTATCCTCATAAACAGTATAAAAATTAAAAAGTGACATTTTTATCCCATTTTCCATAGAAGACTTCTAGATTAGGCATGAAGAATACAGTATATTAAAAAGCTTGTTTTTTGGATATACATACTTATATGCATACATGTGACGATGTGATATATATGTACTATTTCAGTGTAATGGTGGTTTGGCTGATTTCCAGTGAATCAGCAATAATCATCATGCCAGTAATGACCGAAATGACATCATACTGTGCTCCAAGGAGTACAGGTACTCCAGGAGCTACTTCAAATAATGCAATTCCTGGATCTTGTTGTATCTCTTTACTCCAAATGTTTGAGAATGTTTCCCATCTAAAATGGTATGAAATTCCAGAAATTTGGGAATTTGAATTTAACTTGACTTGACTTGACTTTGAATTGATAGGGTCTTAAGTCAATTCCATGTATTAATTTTCTCAATTCATGTTTACAAACACCAAGATAAAGGGAAGGAGATTGGAGAAAGTGCAGTACATTATTAATTACGACATGGAGTGGCTTAGAACTGCTATATGATCCAACAAACACAGATGCTGTAAAGTGATTCAGATTGAACATAGGACAGGATAGTTAAATAGATGATATAAATATTGCAGTAAAATATCGCTTCAGAGTTATACAATATGCTTGTACATTGTGTCAAGTTTGGCTTAAGGCTTAAACAAACACTAAATATATCATAAACTACAATATATATGTATCTATAAAAAATACAAAACCTGTTGAGGCTAGCGTTATCTAAACAGTTTTTTTACTGTTCTGTATAATCTTAAAAAATATATTATATATTTATATATTATATTTACCTGTTGCCATAAATAAAGAATTTTCAAAGTTTCCCTTTCCAAAAAACACTAAATGGCAGCTCACTGTACAGTTTGCAAATTCTAAGACCTGTAACATAGCACTTTCTCACATTTCATTTGAGTGCACTCAAGGTTCATCATGTCTGGAGCCATGTCATTTTTTTCCCCCCTCCACATGCTTTGTATGGTGGCCTGTGCTGATATGGGGCTCCAGTCACAGCATGGTACAATACAAAGCTGAACATGTTAGTGTTATCTATCAGACAGGACAGATGGAGACCAGGGCATAGAGGTGAATGAGTGAAAGGCCTCTGTTTACTCTGCCATCAGTTCACAGGAGGTGGGGGTGTTAGGGCAGAGATACAGAGAGATAGCTCAGGCGAGAGAGAGAGAGAGAGAGAGAGAGACCTAAAGCACCCACTGCAATAGCCATGTCTTACTCATTCATATATATGGCATCAAAGTCCTAGGTAGTTTCTGATCTTACTGGTATGCTAACAATTTAACAACTTTGTCATTTTTTGAAGGGTTTTTCTGTCAAATGATTCCCAAAAGTAAGTATGAAAATAAAAATAAAGAATTATTCACATGTCGACATCTAATCTGAAATCTATTCTGTTCTCCCAATGCTTTGTGGATTTTCCCTAGGTACTCCAGTCTTCACAATCTAAAGCCATGCAGTCTAGATTTTACAAAATGCCTGTAGCGTGTAATTATGAATGTTTATGTGTGTCTGTGCCCTGCAATGTTTTGGCACCCCAACCTTGTGTCATCAGTGACTTAGGAAGTCTCCCGGATAAGCAGTATACAGTAGATCATTTATGGATGGAACACAGATCTTTCATACTATAAAACATTAACAGATCTTACTAGCTAGTCTACTGTAGCTCACTCAGTTACAGTAGCTAATGGGTATCTAGAACACGTTTCTACAGGTTGGATGTTGAGCTGTAAAATGGTGATATTTCTTTAAGTTTTTGCTCTATGCAATTTGCAGCTCATGACCATTCTGTTTCTTTTGAAGCATTTAAAACTGAAGATAGCTGAATAATTGGGCCAGTAATGATGTCTTAGGTATTAATGCTAAGAGTTTGTTGCCTAAATTTGGTGACTTTCAACAGAAACCCACTTTATTTTGGATAGAGTCATGGAATGAAATTCTTTTTTAAAAATGCACACGCTGTCTTTTAATGGACCTACTGCCAAATGGAGTTACAGGAGGTATTATAAAGTCTGTAATGGTGATCAACAATAAAATAACAATCTGAAATTACAGTGAATCATGTTGTCAAGTACTGTAATTAATGACTTTCCACCCATCTTAGAGCAATGGTGCTTTCTTCCAAGAAATACATAACCTGAATGAGTATATTAAGAGTATGAGTAAATGTGTATATTAAGAACATTAAAGTGACTTGATCTAAAAAAGTAATGACTTCTCAAGGCAGAACTGGAAAACAGATAATGCTACTAAAGGAAATCTGATTACTGGGTGACGCAATTGCAATATCAGATAACTACTCTATGTAAATGTGTTAAACAAATTACTGCTATCAGAGTATTCTGCACCGGAGAAAGAATCCATATAGAAGTACAACTGCATGTGTGAAAGCACAGAAAGACAGTTTATTGTGAAATGTTACAGGACAGCCTTGACCTCCACAGACTACTACTATACACACACAAAAAACAATGACAGGAAGCCAACACATGCATACAATAAACTTTTCTTTTTCACTCATAGACAAACATTTGCAATGGATTTGTTTCACCTTTAACTGTCCTCTGATATTTCCCTTCCAAACCTAAGGCCATAGCATTGACTTGTGCAAATATCATGTCAATGTTTGTTAGTTTCTCAGGATGTCAGTCTTCTTTGTTTATTCCTCTATCCTGTTCCCAGTCTCTCCAGGTAGAGACCAGTGGTGCCACACAGAAGATAAAGCATCCAACAGTTTCCGCTAGGTGTGTAACTAATAGCCCGGGTCAGCCGCGCTCGCTTTATTTATGACACCAAGCGCCATGAAATATGAATGGGCGGATTGAGATGCACAACTTCCCTTCTTTTTTAAAGTAGGGAGGCCATCAGACACAGCAGTGATAAAATGCCATGGAGGAGAGGTAAACTAATAATAGACTCCTCCACCTAAAACTGTCACCGTGATCCTCGAATCCGTGGCCCCGCTACATCTGCTGCCGAGGGTAAGATCCACTGAAAGTGCAGCAATAATGGGAGAAAGTGTAGGATTTGTGGCTAGCAAAGTAAGCAAGAAGTAGCTGATGTACACTAATATGCATATCTGTAATAGCACTTATTGCCATAAAGCGTTCCCTCTTATGGAAGTAACACCTACTGTATTGCATGATCACATGGAAAAAACATGTGAATGTGCATTTCAGAACATGAAATTATGAAAATAACAAGTAAACATGTGACATCATGTGAACTGTAAATTGTTGCAAAAAAAACATTTGTAAATATATAGATGTGTAATATTTATCTTATTTAAATAATGTGATTTATGTATGTCTTTCTTTTAAGGGCCAATCCATTACAAATCACATAACTTTCATAAGATAGAACTGGAATTGATTTGGACTGTAGACCTCATTCTAATTAAAACCAAAAGTGGACAAAATCTCCAATCAAACTTACATTTTAAAAAAGAACATAAGCACCTTTTTTTTTTTTTTTTTTGCTGATCTTGCCAAAAAACTGTCTGATGCAGGCCTCACATAAGGGATCATATTTCACTGTACTAATCTCTCTTAGGAGGGAGTGGACGTTTCAGAGCAGTTACTGCCAGTAGCTAAGACATTCACAAATGACCATTTATTACCTTACACTATTTTTAAAGGGAGAAATGACAGCCTCTCTGTCAAAGCTAGCTGGGGAATAGCTTTCAGGTGCTTACTCTACTATAACTCATAGCCATGACCTTTTGAACAGGAATTAGGACACTTTATTTTTCACTCAAGAACATGTTTTAGGCCATTTGAATTTAACAGTAACTTTCCTAGTACAGCGCCAGAAAATAGCAATTAAAATTGCATTAAAATAGATATAACTGTGACCTGTTCAATAGTGACCAAGTCAGTTTTCTAGATCCGTAGACATATTTCGATATGTTGTAATTTGTCGATTATTTGCTCTGTACTATCGTTTGGACTTTTACAGTATAATACAGGATTATGCTAGCTTTTGAGTACTGTTGAGTTTTATTTAATATTCCAGTCCATGCATTTGCCATTCTGCTAGCTCCAAAAATTGGCTATATAAATTAAATGCTCGCCTGATATTGACGCATATTAAGACTTGGAGTTGACAGACAGTGAAAAAGGTTTATTCATTCATCTTCAGTAAGTACTCTATCCTGGTCAGGGCTACAGTGAATCTGTAGTCTATCCTGGGAATAGAGTGTGAGGCAGAAATACACACTGAATAGAACACCAGTCCATCACAGGGCACATACAGAAGTGCCTTTTCTTTTGAGAGGAGGTCATTTTCTTCTGTGATTTTTGTTTTGTTACTTATGTTCATCCTCCAACAGCAAATCTCTTTGTTTATATTATTTACAACAGTTGTATCAAAAATGAGGCCAATAAACATTTTTTCATCAACAAGATTTTCATGATTTATGTTAAATTCATTAATACAACATAAGATCATCTAAAACAGTTGTAACAATTTCCAAGCAAAAAAATCTAGCAGATAAAATAAATGAATAAGAAATTAAACAACACAACATGACAAGGACAACAGAAAAAGGAAAACATAAGTCAAAAAATGTACTTATAAATAGGATATACATAAATCACCTTGTGTCAAAAGGAGCTTTAAAAGGAGCTGTGTGTGTGTGTATGTGTGTGTGTGTGTGTGTGTGTGTGTGTGTGTGTGTGCCTTATGTGATATTGCGCCATTCCTGAGGCTAGAACATAAAAACTCATGCTGAGTGAAAGCACTTTAGTTAGACCCAGCGCTGCGTCCTCTGCCTTTTCATTCCAAATCCATTTTCAAATCTCTTCACCCCTAATGTTTTGATATTTCTTTATCATTATGTACCAATTCAGCATGCTCTGCCTTCTGGGAAATCATTCACCACACCACACCCCGGCACATCGAGAAACACAGCTATAGTGAAATCTTTTTGCCCGTTCCACGGTAGCAAACCAAATTAAGTAAGTGATTGAGGGAGAATGGAAAAATCCAGCAGGCCTCAATCCTCACTCTGTCTCACTCACTCTGTCTGCTACTTTACCAGTGTCTAAATAATTCACTAATAAAACAAAACACAAGATACCTCCAGATACTCGGAAGCCTCGCGGTTAATCCCATAAAAACGAAAAAATAAAGAATTATTTCATGGCAGAGATGAAAAAAAAAAGATAATATTAAAATGTGCAAGAGAAACCAACCAATGTGACAAATAATACATTGCCTTGGGTGGATGGCATTACAGTCAAAGAGATTGCGATGCATATATCTCAGTCTCTCTCTCTCTCTCTCTTTCGTAGATCAGTGAATTTAAGCCTCTAAGGTACATCCATAAATTTGAATCCATTTTCATTTCGCCAAGTGGCTATTCTTGTTGAATTTGTTTATGGATTAATGCCCTAGATTTCAAAATTATTTGCGCTTACACACTGTTTTTATTTATTTAAAAAAAAAAAAAAATCATAGGTATATGCACAGAGTAGGAAGTGCAGGCTATTTAGTATTCCGCAGTGTGACTTTTGTCTCACCATTCCCAAGAAAAATAGCACTTCAGCATTATTTTGGAGCGGAATGAAAAATCTTCAGTACACCTGCAATGACTGCCAAAGGTAAATGAGCTGGAGAGAAACTCATCATCTATCTGCCGTTATCATTAGCCGCAATAATTATGTTTACAATGGCCTCTCATCATGGATGAGCCAGGGGATGCAAATGGATGTGCGCTGTGCCCTTCACTGCACATCACTAACATCGCTTTTGAAGGATAGCAGTGATCTGTGTCGTTCAGATCAAGCTTCATGTTAGCTTGCCAATCCTCACATCAGCTCATGTTTTGATCTATGTGATACATAAAATGGCTGACAGATCCATCATGATGTGCGCTCAATTTGGCCTTTGACAACTGATCGAGGATCAAAATGGAGGATGTGAAGCCTAACACAACTCAGCTAGCCAATCATGCTGTGATTGAGGGTGAAGAACATGGATTGTGGCCTTAGTCGCTGGTTTGAGGGTAGATCTCAGGATCAGTTTTCTTGGTCTGCTGATCCTGTGAATAGAACATGATCAATTCAACACCTTACTCAGTTTATCATCCACAAAGGCACTTTGGTTTTAGTGGGATGCCGTTTAGAGTTACAATCTAACCCAGAATCAGATATTCACCATCAGGGAGTCTGGGTTAACATATTATCTGAAGATCAGCATTACTTATTAATCTGACTGTTTGTTCCTGAGCCACAAATACAATATAACATGTCACCTACAATGTCCTCGGAAAGCAAATTGCCAGGAAGTGTATTATGTTACATGTTCTCAACATTTACCGGAAAAACAGGTCCAGGAGATAACAAGAAAGGTAATATTTACAGAAGCCCGCGGGCCTGCGATATTTCGGCATCGAGGCATTAGGTGGCGGTGCTAAGTGATGGAATGATTATACCTAGACTTCCTTGTAGAGCAAATGCCACCTGTGAAAGTCTTTTTCTATTCTCAGTGCAACTCCAAGTTAGGTAGTAATGTTTGCAGGAGTTTGCCTTCTATTATTATTAGAAGGCATTATGTTAAGTTAGTTAAATGATAAAATGCATACTGAAAAGCAAGACAAAAAAAAGCTAAACAAAATAAGCATAGAAGCACCATATTTGTCTAAATGCTCCACATAGTGTTTAGAATTTACACTGTAGTGTCGAGTAAGTGTGATCTAATACACATGCCACTTGCGTCAATTTATAACTTTAATAAGGCAGAAACGCAGATACCGTTTCCTCATGCTGGTCTGTCCCACCGTGCAGTCGGCTGATACATGGATGAGGTGTCCCATGGCAGTGGAATACACTCAAAGGAAAGTTCTATCTGCCATCTTTCACATACATGATCTCACAGAAGCCAGAGTACAGGGAACATGGGCAATGTTGCTCACTTGGCTCGCACCCATGGATGGTTTTACTTCATTGTGATTTTTATTCACCACAATAGCATGAACACTATGCAGTTGTATCACTCTGGAAATATGTTTTTAATTCCACCTGCTTCTTCAGTTATTGTTTTTTGCTTCTACCTGCTGGTTATATTATTTAATGAACACATCAGATAAGCATCACTTGTATACCTTTAATCCATGAAAAACAATCCATGGGGTACCTAGAGCCTGGTCAATAGTACTGTAATGCCAGGGGCTTGAATTTTAGATTTGTTGGTTAAGTTGTGGTTCAACTGTTTAGAAAATAAATTCTTTGAAAAGTGAAGAAGTATTCTAATGAATTTGAATTGAAAAGTTCATTAAAGATGGCAATTTGTTTAGTTTTAATATGAAATTATAATTTGGCCACTGTCATAACATTACAAAACTATAGCTGTTATTTTGCTACTATTGTTAAATGTCTGATTTACTTGTCAGTTTCATATGTATAATCTAAATCTCAGCTTCCGGAACAAAAAGCTCTAATAACACAAATCACTATGATGGAACATATTTGCATTACACCTTCATATAATAAAGTTGTGTTGCCAAGATAATTAGATAAAACCTTTTTTTTATGCTGATAACAAAGAAATTGAGATTTCATCATCTATATCCAGATCATATAAAACTCCTGCACGGAAAGTAGAGAAAACGTATGTAGTATTATGAGGCATAGTTCTTGTAGGATAGGAAGGAAGAAAAAAATGTAAACATGTATTCCACAAACTGCCATCTTGAGCTGAAGTGTAATGTCACAGGCTAACCTTGTGCAACTGGAGCTAGTGCAAATTAATTGAATATTATAAAGTATGTGCACATTGCATTTTATATACCGAATGTTTGTGTATTACCTATATACATACATATATACACAGATAAACACACATGTGGGTTAGCCAGACATTTTTCTTTACTGTCATAATGAGCTTTGTTGTGTAAAGGTATCAATCAAAGCGGAGCAGATTATTAGACTGTCTGAAAGAGATCAAACAATGTTGCTGTCTGCCCCCTTCTCTCCTCTTCTCTCCTCTTCTCTCCTCTCCTCACCCCTCCTCTCCCCTGCCTGCTTGGCTGATTTACAGCACTGCTGATGAAGTACTGCAGCTCTCTGTCAGGGCTCTACATGACGCTCGTCCAAAGAATTATTACCCATAATGCCACATCGCCTACCAAGCAGTTGCACCTGCTGTAATGTCCTGTGTCCAGGGTCAGCAGTTACTGTGGTGAGGTGGGAAAAGCCACACCCAGCCAGCCCTTTCTGTTCTTTCTCGTTCTTCATCTTTCATCATGGCATGTCACTGCTGCTTCATAGGCCTCATTCCATCATCTCTTCTTTTGGTTTATTCTCTGCACTGACAACAATCCCTTTAAAAAAAAACTTATCTTTTAACTAATCAACATGTCTATCAGTCCCACTCTTCTGTTGAGCGGATTTCTGGACAGGATGTGTCTAACTGGCAGTATTCTCTATCAAAGCTGCTCAAGACCTATTAATGTGTGTGTGTGTGTGTGTGTGTGTGTGTGTGTGTGTGTGTGTGTGTGTGTGTGTGTGTGTGTGTGTGTGAGAGAGAGAGAGAGAGAGAGAGAGAGAGAGAGAGAGAGAGATGGGAGAATAGGCAATTCTCACATTTTCTTCACAGATGCAGTTTACAATTGTCCATAGTTTTGCTAAAGAAATTAAATGAAGTTTTTAAAATGTTACGTCAGGTCTGGAAAACCAAGAACACAGTGGTTAGTTTTTTTTTGATAATGAAATAAGTGCACTTCCTTTCACCAAAACCCAGACACCCTTGAGCACAGCATGCTGTTTCAATTTTCCTTTTCACTTTGAGAACCAGAAAAGCCTTATGCATTTTTCAGACTGACAATTGTGCTTTAAGAAGTTATTCATAGTCCCTTTTTAAACAAACTCTAAAATGAAGACCATAATGTCCCGCAGTGAGAGTCACAAGCAACGAGAAAGTCAGCTGGCACTGTAAACAGGGCCTGCATTCATTCAATTACATGTCATAAAATCTGGATATGTGTACAGTGATGTTGACTATTAGGGCTTGTTAAGATGTTAAGATGCCAGTAAATACATCATGATGTGTTATGTTTTGGTGAGAGCTTACATTTTCATTTTTGGCTGGGCCCCAAAGGCAAAATTAATTCTCTAATCTCTTTTTGGCCAATTTCAGCAGTTTGTTGGCTTTGCTTAGTCGGCAAAGACATAATTGCTAGACTCTGTGATAGCGTTCCCTCCAAGTGCCAATCAAAGCATTCACCCATGAGATCTGAGGGAGTGTTTGAGCCCTGTAGTAAATGCTGTATTAGAAAAAAATATATAAAATGTAAAAAATTTAAGGCTAACTTAAACGTAAAGAATAAAAGGAATTAGAAAAGTCCTTATTCTTCACAACAGCAGACCTATCTAAATATATCTGCAGATGCAGCATTAACCAATAGAAGCAGCTTTTAATTCTTTACTATCATCATGCCCATAGGTGTAATTTATGGGGCATCAAAATCAGCCAGTACAAACCCCCATTATCATATCATATTGATGAATTACAATTACTAACTGTTAATTTAAAAAATGTAAAACAGAGGTTGGCTTTCTTGATACAATGTGAAACTTGGTTGCATCCAAGCCCCATCCTCTGCATGCAGCAGTAAGTGCAGGTGTGAGAAAAATCATATGCATAAAAAATGAAAAGAGAAAGCGAAAGAGAAATTTCTACCAAAATCAGATATGCTATTTACTAATACTGGAACAACTGATTGATTTGGTGCTTTTATACAAAGTGAATGATTATATGCTATTCAGTTGGACTAGTTGGGATATATTGAGAATGTTGATGGAAATAAAAATCTCCTGGGGAGGGATTTTAACCTCCCCCCCCCACGTTGAACCCAAAGTTACGCCCTTGATCATACCTATAATTAGGGAATTTTGTGCATGTGTTTATTTTATAATTACTGTCATTATTTTTTACAATTATTATTTAACACAAATTTCTCATTTTAGCAATTACCACCCACTAGTCAGCTCTGCCATACACAACCAAGGTGTGCAAAACCGGCCAACTGCTTCTTTTAATGCTGTAGCAAAACACAATTAAAGGAAAGTGCTATCTGCCCTCTTTCACATAAAACACATGATTAGCTAACATCTCTTCACCTAAGAGCATGGCCAATTTTGCTCTCCTTAGCTCATAGCCGTTGATGGCTATTCCGTCTTTTCTGTTGCACCACATGCAAGCCTATAACAAAATAGCATAATAGAGCACGCAAAAGTAGTCAGTCAATGTACTGAATGTCTTATCTGTATGTAGCTCTTGGTCTGTTGGAATTGCTGTCCTTCCTACGAGTCCAGTTGTATGCTGCAGTGTTCATCAGTTTCTTTTCTCCTATATTAAGCTGTTGGGTCAGGGCCTAGGTCAGACTATTCAACCTTTCGTGGTCAGCTATAAGGCCTTTCCAGGACTCACTGCCAATGTCAAGTGCCTTCATCTCTCTCTATTGCAAACATTGTTGAAATGCAGTTGTGGAAGTCAAGTGGAGAGCAGTTGAAATACTGCTATCCTCCATGCTGTGAACAACCTGCAATGTCTGACCGAAGTGAACACATTGGGAAGGCAAGCACAAGACAGGACCTTTACATTGGACACTGTCTTGCATGATATGCCCAGGGTATGATGCATGTTTCTAAAGTGGAACGTGTCAAGTCATCTGTAAAATCTGGTGTACACAATCCATGACTCTCCTGGAGTATGCTGATGACCCAGGCGTTAAACACTGCCATCTTGGTTTCCATCAACTTAAAACTGTTCCACACTTGATTTATGGATGCAGGGAAAGGTTGCAGTAAAAGGTGGATCTAAGATGGGTGAACTGATGAAGGACATTAGCTTTTCATTCATAAGTGGTGATGACTGACAGTGCCTCTGTGTTCCATCCCAGCATCTTTTTCCCAGAATGACCAACTGCTGAATTAATTTTCATTCATTCATTTTCTATACTGCTTATCCTGTACAGAGTCACAGGAAGCTTGGAGCCTATCCCAGGAGACTTCAGGCACTAGACAGGGTACACCTTTCCTGCCCTTGTCTTGGTCCTAAGGTGGGCATGGTTGTAAGGCCTGCCATTTGGTACACAGGTAGATCCCTTATGTTGCTGTCCTGATGTATGTTTCAGAAGACCCCAAAAATGGTTGGAGCCAGCACACAGACTTGTTTGACATCACTATGGATGCTGAAGGGCTCAGAAGAACTACCGTTAATCTGCACAGTCCCCTTCATGTCAGTTTGAGAGGATACACTTATGCTTTTGCCTTTATGCCCTTGTAAGTTTGATAAATGTTACAGACAGGGGCATTTGCTGTTTTCTATTGGAGCTGAAAAAGAAAGAAAATCATATCTGCTGTACACTGTCTGGCTTGGAGGTAGAAAGAACCCCAGCAAAAGCTTTGCAGATGATGCTGAGGAGGGAGATTCCTCTGTAGCTGCTGCAGTCACTTCTATCACCTTTGTTGTTGTAGAGGGTAAAGATCCTTGCCAGCACTGGTGTAGGACTACATGTACTGGAACCAGTAGGATACCCCTGCAGTGCATGATTAGGACTAAGTGAATTTTATGACTGTCTGGAGCCTTACTTAAGGCCAAAGTGTCAACAACTATGCTAAACTGTTTTGCCATAATCTCTGCACCAAGTTCTTCGATGGTCGGCAGGCACTCAGTTGTATCAAGCGATGAAGGTGACACAGTAGTCTCTCTGGAGTAAAATTGCGTTCCACCCATCTCTCCATCTGGTGACCTATATTTCTGGCTAAGTTCCCCCATGGAGGAATTGAAGGGAGTAGTCTGAACTGGTCCAAGTGCTTTCTTGATAATGTTGTACATCCTGCTGATGTTGCCTAGTTTAGTTGACATGTTAATGCCTACATTCAACTGCTGAACCTTGTTCCTGGCAGCCCCAATAATCTGCAAGTTCACTACAGTGGGTAGTGAACTTGCTTGTACTTGATAAGGGAAGCACATTTGGCTTCAATGACAGGGGTCATCGCTTTTGACACGCCTTAAACCAATTTTATGTCTTCAAGGGATTCTTTCTGAAGGTTGTCATGGCTTTGTGGTACATGATGTCCTGCAGGGTTCTCTCTCAAAAGTCTTGCTGATCTCGATGCATGAGTTTCTCTGTTTATAGCTACAATTAAATAGTCCAGGAGCTGGATTTGGTTATCGGAGGCTGTTGGAGATCAGAGGCTTGTCATGTAGAAACATTTTATCAATTATATGTAAGCTTATCCCCAATGCCACCCTGGGCTATGACAACCTTGGAACCAAAAAAACAAAGCCCACACAAATGAACAATGAATTGTTAACTGACCAAATTTAGAGCTGAGGCTATATACATCTGGAGTAAGATATTAATATTTAGGAAATATGGTTTAATTGAATTGTTGTAATTTATTTAGATCTTTGATCATGGTTGAATAAACATACTCATGATCATAGATGTATTTCATTATCATTTAAACAAATTAGAATCCATGTCTTAACTATTTGTTTCTTTGTTGCATATCATGCATTTTTTATGTTAACTGATAAATTAAATACTCTTACGTAAGTGAGGTTTAATGTAACTTGCTACCACAGATGTTTTTTTACTTTATATGTTATATTATATTAGGCTATATTAGGTTTATAGTTTTATGTCTTGCATATCATGAGATATATGTTGTGTAAATCTTATAGTGAAGTTTGTGTTATCTGATTCCAGAGACATGCACACATACTGTATTACAACATGGAACCAAAGACATGAGACAAAAGTGAAGTGCACACAGATTGCAACATGACATGTGAACTATCTGTGCATGTTGTACAATATTCTAAGAAATATACACTAAAATATACACACATATATACAAATGCAATACAATGATGCAATATGCCAAAATTTATCTATATGCAATAGAAGAATATGCATACTAGTGTGTGCAAGTTACTTCGAAATTGAATAAAGCTGATAACATGTGTGTCAAGTGGGCACAAGTTTAGTCTGTATGTTATCTGTGTGATGATCTTACTGTATTTGTGTGAACAGGGAGCAGCCTAGATGCAGGGATCATTGACTTCTTAAGGGATGTGTAAATTTTCCAGGGAAAAAAAGCTTCTCCTGAGCTGTTCTGAATCAGCTTTGCTAGAGATGGTGCAAATCCAATCCAGATCATTGTTAAAAGTTGAACAAATGGTAGTAATGATGGAAGTAAGAAATTAATTTTAAAAATTTGTTTACTGTTAAAAAAAATGCTTTGAGCATTATTATTATTATTATTATTATTATTCATTCATTCATTTATTCATTTTCTATACTGCTTATCCTGTACAGAGTCACAGGAAGCTTGGAGCCTATCCCAGGAGACTTCGGGCACTAGGCGATGTACATCCTGGACAGGGTGCCAATCCATCACAGGACACACACGGAACACACACTATCACACACTATCACACACTATTTGTAATTTGGGAATTCCAAATGAACCTAATCTATATGTCTTTGAACTGTGGGAGAAAACTGGAGTACCTGGAGGAAATCACGCACTGTACCACCTCTATAATAATAATAATAATAATAATAATAATAATAATAATAATAAATATTATTATTATTATTATTATTATTATTATAGTTATTATTATTATCTTCCAGTTTACAGAATTATGTCTAAAACTTAAACCTGCTCTAGGTAATAGTATCTCAGTGAAGCATTCATGCTAAACATAAAATAGAATATAGAATAGAATAAGGATTTGTTTTATGTGCTTGTATTTTGTTTGGATGTGTGTGTTTAGGAAAAAGATATGCAGTTTCACCATGAAGAAAGTCTATCTGCAAATAGACAGAGAGGTCCACAGAAGCAGTAAAAGTCCTATTTATAAGACAATAAATAAGTTACTAGCTCAAACACGGATAGAAAACATAACTATTTGATGTTCCAGGCTTTTTATTTACTTGGCTTTTTTTGTGTCACGAACACAAGGTCAGCTACAGTCACTTTCACCTCAGTAATCAAGGAGGAAAAGATGCCAGGAAAAAGGATTCTGGAAGATAGATGCTGTCGATCAGCGATGATGAATATTTTACACTTACTCTATCCATTAGGGCTTTTTGCAAGAAAAAGGGAAGTGGGGAAAAGTGCATGGCATACAAAAACAAACGTGTTTGCAAAGAGAGAGTCTTGCGTTCGAAGCACACTAAGAGTTCAGATAATGCCTGTGGCACTTTAGCCTCCATCTTCCAATCTTCTCCTTCGCCTTCTCATCTCTCTCTCTCTTTTTTTTTCTTCTTCTTTCTTTCTGTGAATAGTGCTGTCTCTCCATTGTAATGATGCTGCCTCGTAGCAGCCCTTGGAATGACCTTTCTTTAATTAACTGCATCTTGATGAGCGGATCTACATAGAATGTGAAGGTTAATTAATGAAGTATCAGTGCCTGGTCTTAAAACCATCACCTAGCGGATGACAGCTGGGCCCACCACTCTCAATTTTACCAGCCGACTCATTAGCAACGGGAGCGCCGATTGACAGCTCCTCTTTGCTCTGTGGGCCAAGAGCAAATAGTATTAAAACGGACTGAGCTGTGCTTTTTTCTTTCTTGCTCAAAAAGAAATGTGATCTTTTTGGCGTAAACGACAAAAGCGAAACACATTTGAGAAAAAAGCATTTCGACGATGCACAAGATAACAGTATATATGCAATGAGATTCAAATCAGAACCCTATAAAAAATGCAGATGAAAGCAATATAATATCTCCATAAAGGTTCAGGAGTGTGTAATCGGTTTCTTGCAGCCAGATCTGTGATGGATGGTGATGGATAACTCCGGATTGTAATAGTGCACAGATTCATCTCGATAAGGCCCTTGCTTTTAGGTGTCGGTTATTTCCAGATGCATTGCACCACTGCTTATCAGTGCGATTATAAGAAATCAGATCCACATTAGCAAATGGAAGCAAACGTAAAGAGAGACGTATCACCGGAGGGGACAGCACGAGGGAGGATTTATGGTTACTGAATATGTTGCATGTGATATAAGCCTCTGTAGTTTCACATACTTCTCTGAGAGCAAATACAATGAAGCGTACAAATGAACCAATACCGTGTCCGTGATAAACCTGCCAGACAAGGCTGGAATACAAAATGCATTTTAAAAGTCTGCTGCTGAGTTAAAACAAGCATGCCTTTGCTGCAGATAAAGGATTTGCCATGATTGTCATTTGTTACGGTAAAATTTGCTCATAGATATATTAGTTACAGCTTCACTCTCTTTATTGTTCAAAATCTTAAAATCATAAAAACAATTCCTGGGTTTTTAGGTGTGAGTGAGTTCCATGTCAACAGCTTCAGTTAATGTTCAGTTAATGTAGTAAAAGAAATGGGGGAGAAAATCTGATCTCAGTGACATTAACCATGGCGTGGTTGCTTCTGCCAGATAGGCTGCCTTGAGTTTTTCAGAAACTGCTGATCTCCTAAGATTTTCACACACAACAGCCTCTAGAAGATTGGAAAAACATTGCTTGGACTTTTTTTAACTTACTTTTTGTTCACCTTTTTTTGTTCTTATTCTAGCTTCAGATCCTTGTTCTTGGAAAGCAGACATGAACCGCAATGTTGTAGCCCATGCACCTCAGTGTATGGCATGTTGTGTGTTATGAGATGTTTTTCAGCTCAACACTGTTGTCAAAAATGAATTAAGGTTTTTTGGGTCGGACATTTCTTATATGAACACTTTAATCAACAAACTAATTTTTTTGGTTTTCGTATAGGACCTGTTGTGCTGGTATAAAATAACCCAACGTACGACCTTCAAGGCGATCACACAGTCTTTTTTTTCCCTTTTCTGATCTTTGAAGCTCTTGACTTGTCTCTCATGATTTCTGTGCATTGGGCTGCTGTCATATGATTTGCTGATCAGATAATTGCATGAATGAACAGGTCTATAGGTGTTCCTGGCCTTATATGTTTAGTTGTTGAGACATTCTTAAATGTAATTGGGAATAGGATCTGACGACACCATTTGCGCACAATTCTTTTTTAATGATTAACTAAAACAGTCCTTTTAATCTGTACTTTACTGTTTACTGTATCCCATGCAGTATGAGAAGCAATTACAAATGATCGTAGTAACCTTTAGAAAATACCATTCACAAACAGCTAACTACACTTTCTGAAGTCGTTCCAGAATCATGCTTTGGCATACGTGACCTCTGATGAACGCCAGAGCTAACAGGGTGGTATTAAGGAGTGAATAATGCGTGCGTGCTACATGGCCTTTGTGCCGTGACCTGTTTTCTACAGCAGTGCCTACAGGTCAGTGAGCTCCCATTAAACATTCACCAGTAACTCCTTTTTTAGTCTGCTTATTGTCTCAGCTTGGAACCAGCAGAAATCCATTTTGCTTGTGCTGTCACATCTGTACAAGAGATTTTTCTTTTTTATTGACCTTTTTATAAGAATGTTCCTAAATAAGCAGTAAAAGGAAAAGTAATAGTAGCCATAGTTTGGAGCTCTAGTTGTATTTCACAGTGTTGCAAAGTCTTTGGGGTGTTTTCAGCCTCTTTTTCAGCTTTTCCCTTCTACTCGTTTTTGTAAAGAGTGTTGAAGCGTGGTTGGAGTGTGTACTGCAGCTGCTGCAGGAAGCTAGGCCACTCCAAGTCCCTCGTCTCTCGGATGCGTAACCTGCTCCAGGTAGTCATCTAAATCATTCTGCACATGCTGCTGTCACCGAAGACAACCCAGTTTTAGAGTGCGCCTCACGAAAGAAATCTCAAACTAAATTTGCTGCTGCAGCACTTTCGCATTTGCTCGTCTGAAATATTTGACACCAGACAGTATCTCGGGACTTCTGTATACTCGAGTGAGGGTGGAGGGGAGGTACAGTAGTCTTAAAAGGGAACTTCCCTGCAGCACCTTGTTTTTTTTTTTTTACCCATTAGTTTGTTACTCACACTCTTGCCCTTAAGACAGAGGCAGTGCAGAAGATATAAGTGGCCAGTGAGAAGAAATCCCAACGGTGTGGCAGGTGTGGGATCGGCCTTCATTATCTCCCAACACCTCCGTCCAATTATGAGCCGCGCTTCAGTGATGACAACCCGACTGTGCGTGCGTGCGTGTGTGTCACTCTTATTCCTGGGTGGCCTGGGCTTCACTTGTTATTTTCTTTAAAGTTTTGCTACACCAAAAAAATCCCTCAATTGCATCTCTTTTCGCTGTCTTAAATACCAAAGAACTTACTTCTGACAAAGTGTGAAACTGGTACCGTTTTTTTTTCTTTTTGCTTATATCTCCGATTGGGTTACAACAAGAACATCATAATAGTCTGTTATTAAGTATATGCACATAATTGGATCCCATTTGTGTTGAAATAAATGCCATTAAAACCACTGCATGCTTTGTGTTATGGTTTTTTGTACTTGCTTTTCAAATCAATTATTACAGATAAGGGCATTGTGAATTACAATTGTGTTTCTTTTTTCCTTTAAAATATTCATATACAAAAGAATACTGGCACTCATGTGCAAAATAATTCTGAAAGGTTTATTACATTGGGGCATGATATAAAAAAAAAAAAAAGAAAAACGCGAGAAAGAAATGCTCGGTGCACATATAAATAAACCTCTTTCTTTTTATCTGACCTAAATTTGAACAATATTTCTGTCAGATCCAATCATCCTTGTGACATTTTTCTCTCATTATGGTGCTGCTAACATGCTGCAATAACATGACTAACAAGTGATTTATGAGACTTTAGGTCCTAGACTTCGGATTATATTCTAAAGTTGGATAAATGAGGAAAGCAGTATTTGTTGTCACAGAACCCACATACTGTATTCTAAGTTTTCCTTCTTTTTCCCCTGACCACACCCCTAATCTTTAGCATTACCTTTGAGTACTTGTCTCATCAGTGCATACACTATATGTGTATTTCTTTATGAATTTTTTACTTCTTTTTTTCCTGTTTCCTAGTACTATCTTCTAATTTTCTTAAATTGCCTGCATCATGAATTGTGATTTTCATACGATGATCATTAATTCCTGCTTGAGATTCTGATCATGATGATTGGAAAAATCTAAATACAGTATAAAGACTATACAAGACTGTATGTGTTCTTTTGCTCATTTGAACCCTTTCATTAATCCATCCATACATTAATGGGCAGTCAGCTTAGGGCTGTTTTAGGGAAATATAAAAATGTAAATTACTGTAATTTAACATACATCATTATCCTGACTTTTCTTGACTATTTGCGTCTTAGTGCAGGACGTCTCAGATACCTTTTAATAAAATTTCTATTTAAAATTGCTAATTAATTCAACAAAAAAAAGTGACTCCAATGGATGCCTTAGCTTTTTTGTAACTATCCACTATAAGATTAAAAGCATTCAAATTAAAACCACTTAGGTCTTCTTCTGCCACCAGAGTGGCCCTGGCCCCTGGGGGCAAGACTCCACAAGATCTCTGGGTTTTTGCGGTGTTGTCTGGCACCAGGACGTTGGCAGCGGATCCTTTGGGTGCTGTGGGTTGCGGGCTGAGACCTTAATAGATCAAATTAATTTGCTTGGCGTATCCCATGGGTGCTCGATCAGATTGGGATCTCGGGGTTGGCAGTTGGCAGTTGTGACTCTTTGTCTGTTGGGATCTGTGAGCTCTGGGAGTTCTGGTGGCTTACTATCGTGGCCAGCATTGACTTTTTTAAAGCAATTTGTGCTGCATTGGTGTTTCTGTGGGTTCAGACTGGACGGGCTGGCCTTTGGTCTCTAAAAGCACGGATGAGCCTTGGGTGATGATCCTGTCACCAGCTTACTGATAGATAATTCCAAATCAGTGTTGATGTGTTAACAACCTTAATTTATGTGATATTGGTCTATTTAGTTAAAACTTCTTTATATTTTGGTCACCAACATTGAATACTATGTGAGACCTGATTGATGATATTTATTTGACATTTTTATGATATATTTATTTCTATTTTTATTCTCTATTTTCTCTCATGGTATTCCAGCACATGGACACTATGTATGAAAGGTCCATCCTTGATATGCGCACATCTGATAAAAATGCTTTGGAGGGAGCGTATCAATCATGTGTGTGTGTGTGTGTGTGTGTGTGTGTGTGAGTGGGGCCAGAATGTAGCAGGCAAGAGTGAGAAGGACATTGTCCTCATGGCAAACACATACATTTTATCTGCATATTTTATTCATGTATGCCGGGAAACAACACAGCTAACATGATTATTTTTGAGTGGTAATCTTGACTGTGTATATCTCACACTAAGTGGAGCTGTGCTGAGACAGGTGGTGATTATCTGAAAAGCTTTTGTTGTCTGTACTTCAAATTACATTTCACTGGGGAAAGTCAAACACGCGTGTACTTGTGATCGCGGCGGGTTACTATTTTAGTTTCAGCCATGCAATCTCAGTGTTTATATATCTGGATATTTAGCCTTTTGTCAAGGCACCATGTAATGATCCCAGAGCTACTCGTCACTTACAGACCTGCGTTGTTCGAGAAAAAACGCATTAATAAGATTTTATGAAAATGGAAACCTCTGATTATTCTACCATTTATGTCTAACCCAGGGCTAAACACTGAAATTGAGGTGTTTATTGGCGATTTGTAGTTCCGAAAATGCCATCAAGCACAGAAGAGGCACAGAGTAAATCATCCTTACTTACAGTTATGTACTCCTGATGTTATTGTTTTGAGAGGGTGCGTAAAGAAATTTTCTAGCAATTACACACGCAGCGCCGTGGCCATAGCAGTTGTATTCCTTCCTCCAATCTGTGTGCATGGAATTTGCGTGTTCTCCCTGTGATTGGCGGGTTTCCTCTGATTATTCCGGTTTCCTCCCACAGTCCAAAGACATGCAGATTAGGTTGACTGGCATTCCCAAATTGTCCATATTATGTGATTTGGTGTGTGTGTCTGCGTGTGTGTGTGTGTGTGCACTGCACTGGACTTGAACACTGTACAGAATAAGCGGTGCAGAAAATGAATGGGGAAAAAATGGTTTTATCTGTTTATTTAACGTTTTGAAATACTTTTACATGTGTAAGATTGTATCTTGCTTAAATCAACAAAAATATGCGAAGCTCTAGGGCAATAAAATTTCTTGCATCCAAATGAGCCACCTTTATAAGCAACTAACATGACTAAATGGTGACAAAAGTCACCTTTTAACGTTTCCCCATTAAAGATTAGTTTATGGCTATACATGGCTATAAATAAGACTCAGCAATTTGTAGTTATGTTTTGATTCACATTGGCTCTGAACAGATGTGTTTGGAACATGAAGCAAGGGAGAATAAACACATACTTCTCTGTCCAATCGTCTATAAACATTCTGTTTTCATCATTAAGTCATGTCATCACTTCACTAATCAGGCCACTAAATAAAATAAAATAAAATAAAACTCTCTGGAAGTCTGTGGAAACTCTTTCTTCAGGTAAATAATTGACATAAATTTATGTGATTGGTTGCAACAGATGATCTACTAGAGCAGCTGTGCGGTTTCATTACAGTCACTGAACAATGGGCCATTTTCTTCCATACCAGTACGTCAACGTGCCACATTAGAGCTTGGTTAGATTCACTGAAATCATTCTCTCGATCCTCATCTGGACACCGATTTGCTAGTTGATCACCCCTGATTTACCTTACAATGAAGGATGAAAAAACATCTGCAGTGAAAGTTAAGAAGATAAAAAAAGAACACACATAGATTGTTAACACCTATATTTTCCTTCAACAACACAATCTGTAATCATAATCAATATTAAGAACTTTAAGGCATTGTGGTTTGAATAAGAATATTTGTTTTAATTCTTACACGACATTAGCCAAAGTGAGACATCTTTATTTATCTATGCTTGTCAGTAGGACATCAGAGTCATCAGCAGCAGCTTATGACTATAGATTATTATGACAAGACAGAACGGTATAAATAACAACACAACCATTAACAACCTAAGTCGAGAGGCCATCACACTTGACTTATGCTACAGGCTACAATTAGTGATTTTTTTTTTTTTTTTTTTTTGCATAACCCTGTAATAAGCTGTAGAGAGTGAACAACATACAGTCAGTCAGCATACAGTGAAGCAGCTTGTGTTAAGCGGTTTTTTTGGACAATCCTATATTCAGCTGTGTTTGTTATGTACAGCTGGGCAATATCAAATCAGTATCACAATTAATTGAACATTTTACCTTAATTATGATCAATTAATGATTATTTTGTTTTTGCTTCTGCCCTCATAATCCACTGACAATTTAATTGAACTATAAATTCAGGGATATTAAATCAGGGATATATTTTTTTTCTAATGAAAGACTTCTTATGGATTCATGTGACTACAAACGTGGTACAGTGAAACCTTGGATTGTGAGCATAATTAGTTCCGGAAGCATGCTTGTGTGTCAAAACACTTGTATATCAAAGCGGATTTCACCCCATAAGAAATAATGGAAACTCAGATGATTCGTTCCATAACCCCAAAATATTCACATTAAAATAGTTAATAAAAAATATAAAGTAAAATTAAAACAAATTAACCTGCACTTTACCTTTAAAAAGAATCATGGCTGGTGTGATTGAGACCAGAGAGAGGAGAAGAGGAGGGGGGGAAGGGGGGGAAGGGGGCTGCTGTGTAGCAGTGTTTGAAAGTAGCGACTTTCAAACACACACCAGTTTACAGAATAGAGACTCACCCTCACACAAGCGCGCGGGTGAGTCTCTATTCAGTAAACTGGTGTGTGTGTGTGTGTGTGTGTGTGTGTAAAAGATGCTTAACATGCACTCACATGGTTACAGTGTTATAGTAAACAGTACACACGCGCACGGATGTTGACTATACGAGTGACGCGCACGCACTGAGACCGAGCACAGGAGACGATTACCCACAATTCTGCAGCGCGAGAGAGAGAAGAACTATTGGCTCAGTTGTGACGCTCGTATATTAAGACTCTCTCATTTATCAAGTCAAAATTTATTTATTGTGGGGTTACCCACAATCCAAGGTTTCACTGTAGTGTTTTTAATGGGACAATACAGGAACACACACAGAAACTATTAACAGCATTTGAAAACTTAACACTAATTGACATGGGTAAGATTATGTCAGTTAGGTGTTCTGAAAGTCAGTTTTGATTAATTTTCAATTAAACGCCCAGCCCTAGTTTGATATAATATCATCAACAAGGGTTGCCAGGTTTTACCGATTGAAAATTGAAAAAAGAATCTATTTTCAATTTGTAAAGAAAGAAAAACCAATGTGTGACATATAGACTGTACGGTAAAATTCTTCTTAAAAGCTTCTTAGGAATTTGGAGTCTGAGCACAAGGTCAGCCATGCTACTCCTACATTTCTGTCATACTGACATTATCTACTCCATAATCCCCCTTTTCCCTCACCCAATTATAATAATGCACTATATCTTACAATAGAAATGGTTCTGTACATCACAGATATATTGTTGAACAAACTAGCAACCTTGTCCTTTCCTGTGCTGTCATTTGCTCCTCCCTAAAGCATGGGGCTCCATCCTCACCACCCATGTTTATGCTCCTTTACAGGCAAATTTGCAACTTGTAATTCTCTACCTACAACCAATAAAAAGCACAGAGAATTACTTGAGGTAGTCCTCACAACCCCCTGTTCCTTCCCCATCTTTGGAGAGACATCAAATAAACATTGCTGCCCACCGTTCTCTATGTTGAAATCAGATTATAAGAGTATTGCAAACAAATCGGTTATTGTACAGCACAGTTTAGCTTGGTTAGCCTGCAATTTGTTAACTTTCTCCGTTGCTGCTGAGCAATAACTATGCTGCCATGTAACTATGCCAGCATGGTTGCCATAGTGCCCCACCCCATATGTCCTGGAGTGGGAAAGTACTTTATTACAGCTTGCAAATTATCATGCTAAAGTCACTATGAATGAAAAGCTAGCTCTTGCTGCAGTTCCCATTTCTGACCACCAGGTATAACTCTGTGGTGCAAAATGGAGCAATAAACCTCATTTAGTTAGAAGAAGAAAGCAATAAAACACACGCACACTAACTAACCTATTGGAAATGCCAATCAAACTAGGCTATATGCATTTGGACTGTGGGAGGAAACCAGTTTACCCAGAGGAAACCCACAATGCACAGGGAGACCATGCAAACTCTACAAACACAGACCAGTGGTAAGATTTGAACCTTCAACTCTGGTGGTGCAAGATGACAGAGGTAACTGATAAGCCGCCTGAGTATTTCATTAAAATTAATCAATTTATAAATGTGTCATTTCCTAGAATGCTAATATAAATGGTAAAGCTATGCCATAACTGTCTCTATAAACAAGCCACCACCGCTGATCTGTCGAAGGTTGTGCTAAAGTTTGTAATTCTACTCAGATCCTGATCGTGTCACAGCCGTGACCGTCCACATACTGTAGCTCCACAGTGACAAACTCCTGACCCGGAGAGCCACGGCTCTACAGATTAGTTGTTCCCTTTTGTAACGCACCAAATTCAGCACATGAATCTTTCAGTGATTACCTGATGTGTCGAATCAGGTGTGTTAAATGAGGTAGAATATGTTGAGCGCTGGAGTGACATGAGATTCCAGGACTGATGTCTGACACCTCTGCCGCTGTTGATAATGAATCACCCAGTGGATTTTTTACATCATGTTTAGTCTTTTCAGCACGGTTCACAGTCCTGCGTGTTGTCGCAAGCGATTACTCTGTGTTCGGCCTGCTTCCAGTTCCAACGAGAGATCATATCATGTGCATCACTTGGTCTGGACAATCAACCCAGATCTGCCAAGTGTATTTCTGTGCACACGTGTATGCGCGTTTGTCTGTGCACGAGCGTGCGCAAGAAGGCAGTAGAATATGTGTGTGAGTGTGTGTGTGTTGTCTCTTTGTGCAATCATGTAGACGGGGTCAGAGGCATCTGATGTTTCCCAGACACTGCCTGTTTTATCTGATGCAATGATGGCAGCTGGTGACTGGAGGAATTCATATGCTACACGTGTGTATAATTTGTCACGCAGCTCCGAGCAAACATTAAAACAACTTCAGAACATCCTTTTCCCGTGTCTTCATTCGTCATAAACACATCAGCCTGCCAAGTACAATTGCAAATCTTAAATCTCCTCTGCTTGTTAAACTCAAGTCTTTGATGGCGTGTTTTTTTTTTTTTTCTTCTTCCACTTTTTTCCTTCATCGTGATTCTCAAGTGCTTCATTTATCTCATGCATTAGAGATAGTGAACTCCTTTTTTTATCTCTTGTATTTGTGATGTGGAACAGCGAGTTCAAACAGGCTCGGTCGTAGCTCTCTTTTTCCATAAACACCGGGCAAACAGGCCTGTTTGACTAATAATGTTAACATTGAATAACATCTGTTTATGGGATGTTGAGAAATTATGGAAAGTTAAAACGACAGGAACTTTAATAGATGCTTAAAAACAGTCCTGCGGGGAGCTTTACTGCTCTTTTGAAATATCTGTTTGACAATCCGTTGATTGAATCTGCTTTCCCATCTGCTGCATGGCTGCTAATGTACACACTAAGAGCAATATGTCAGTGATCAGGCTAAAAGCAAATAATAAACATTAAATAATCCTTTTCCTATCTTATTAGTATATGCTTTGCATCCTAACAAATCATCCTGTAATGATTTCTATGTTAAGATGAAGAGCATCAGCTGACAAGTTGTTGTTTTTGCCTTTAATGTATATTTTTATCCGTTACTGATTACCTTTGTACAAGTGTAATAATGCAGATAATCAGAAAAGCAATCTAGATCATTATGCAAAACTCAGTAATATATTCCAATTTAATTACCTTCCATTTAAAAGCCACTTACCGAAGTATAAAATGATGTACTGACAGTATTTTCGGAAAATAAAATCCTCCCAGCAGAGGCCATTGCTTACTGTCAGCTTATCGGCTTCTGCTGTTATTTATCCACTTATTTATTCATTCATTTACATTTTCTCTTGTGCTGGGGCAAAGCACGCTGCGTAAAAAGCAGATTTCTGTTTTTTTTACACAATAAATTCAAGAAAATCTCTGGTGAAAATTGACAGTGCCTACCTTTGCAAAAGTGTCATAGACATCATATCGAATTTTTAAAAGTATTGGAACGGGTTGCGTAGGTTAAATACATCATATTATATATATATATTTAACTACTGACCAATTCTGACAGATGCATCCTCTCTAGCACATCACCAAAAAAATCAGTGGTTAGCAAGAACGGTGTTCCTCACTCTGATACAGTTTTTTTTATTTTATTCTGAAATTAAGCTTTTTTTGATTGTACCACGACACATTCTGTTGCTTTTTTCCTTTAATTTGTCACTAATCTGTATATTATCTGAATTTGACTGATATAAAATAAAACAAGTATTTTTGCAGTCGTGGTGATATGGAGAACATGCATGGCTGGGGGTCAAGACAGGGAATTGTTAGAGCAAAGAGAAAGAACAACAGCACAGCAATTAAAAGACAAAGAAGCAAATGGACTGGATATTTCGATTTGTATTGTGTTTGCTGTTTGTTAATGAATGCGCTTTGGGGAGCTGAGATACATAATATTGTTTGAAATGCACTACCAAGTGCTGCACATTTCAGTAATATATATTTATAAATAATAAAATATTAGTTGTGTCCAAGTCAAAGCAGGATTTTGATTGTGAAGAATAACAGAACACAGACCTGAGAGTGAAACAATCTTTATTTCTCTATATAATCCCTAGTGTATCACTAATCTTTGGATACCATCAAGGTAGAAAGTTTTCTTAGTGCACCAGAGCCATGATCGGACTGCCTGAGCGAGGTCTGAAACGCTGGCCTCCCAGGAACACCTTTAATGGCCTGAACATGTGGAAATGGCTTGGAGCGAAGTCAGGACAGTACGGGGATGTGGCAATAATTCCCAGCTGAGTTCCTGTGTATGAGGTTGTGGATTGTCCTGCAAAAACAGAATGTCTTTGGTGATCAAATCATGAAGCACTAATGAAATGCTGTGATAAGTGCATTAGTGTAGCATGGGGTTATATAGAGAAATAAAAGGAGTTTTTACTCTTATAACTGTGTTCTGTTATTCTGCGCAATCAGAAGTCCCGGTTTGACTTGAACACCCCTCATAACTATTTCACGTCTATGTTTTTTAATAATCTGTATTCTTACTTTTCTTATTACAGAAAGCAGCATCAGTCCAATAAGCGGTTCTGTATTTGTGCAAGAGAAAAGCAGAAAGATGTCACGTGTGTCTGTTTGATATCAGTAACTCAGGTTGGGCCTTGCTGTTGTTGATTACTTTGATAGCACCCTGAAAAAATATTGTTTTGTTTTGAACAAACATCAGTTATTATAATTTGGACATTTATTGATGAATTAAACACAGTGGTTTGTTTCCACATACAGTTACAGTAAACGTTGTGAAAACTGGTCAGTTCTTCTTTTTTTTTTACTTTCAATCTAGCTGCTAGAAACATTAGTCCTCTCACTTCTGTTTGTTTCTTCCTCCTGAAGTTAACAAGTCAACCATAACGATGCAAAAGTGTTGCAAATCATAACGCAATACCTGCACTTCATCCTGTCTGTGATCAGCTCTCTGAACTCAGCAGTGTGAGAAGCACAGCGCCTTCCCCATTGTGGACGGTGTAGCAGTGCTGCCCTCTACTGGCTACTTATCATTACAACATTTCTGTTTGTACTTTTTAACTTTTTACTCGAGTCTGTCTCTAGTGGGAAGCTGCTTCACCGGTGTCTTTGTCAAATGTTAATTATTTTAATCTACACTTGAAATGCCCTTTCACTCAATTTGATTTACATTAATATATATAATCCTATTAACATGTTTTTTGCCCAATTATTTTATATATAATAAAAAAAAATTGTATCTATTGAAAATGAATAAAATAATTGTTTTAACTCAATATGAATGAATGGATAAATGAATTACTAATTTATTAATTAATTACTCACTCACTCACTCATCTTTATCCTGTATTCAGGGTCGCGGGGACCTGGAGCCTATCCCAGGAGGCTTAGGGCACGAGGCGGGGAACACCCTGAACAGTTAGGCCAATTAGCCTAACCTGCATATCTTTGGACTGTGGGAGGAAACCGGAGTACCCGGAAGAAACCCTTTGAGCACGGGGAGAATGAATGAATGAATAAATGAATTACTAATTTATTAATTAAGTAAGTTCTGTAAAATGTTTGTAATCAAAATTCCAAGCTTCAGGCCTGATTTATGAGATTCTGTATGAAACCCAGGTCCATGACGCAGCTGGCAAAGTTACCTGGTCTAAAACTAAGTCACAGTTATGGTAAAATTTATAACTATAGCTATATAAGCATATTTATATAACTGTATATATACAATATGTTTGCAACTGGCACTATTTTCAGAGCTGTTATTGTAAATAAAAATAGATAAATAAATAAAATTAACTACATTCATAAATATCTCCTTGGAAGGTAAATTAATGGCCTGCTTGTGTACTGGGCCATAATTCTGCACAGTTTACATTTTTCTTGCATATTGTTCATCCCCATTTGTTTGTTTGTTTGTTTTCTGGGGTGTTTTATGACATTTATGCAATTATAACTCATATAATATTAAAGGCAATAATAAACTAAATTGTTTAAATGTAAAATCAGGCTCATGAATGCAAACGTACTACTGTTGATTGTGATTTAGCAGTCCTCCCCAACAGAAGAGGGCAGCAGTGCGCTTGGGTTGCTTGATAGAGCGAGCGAACAAAAGAAGGCTGTATATCAAATACCGCTTTGTTAAATACATAGTGCACTATTGTGTATCTTAAATAAGCCGTTGTTTGATAGTTTGAGTAGTTAGCGGTATGGAATGTGACCGAGATTTGCCACTAAGTAGTTGTCGTAAAGATGTCGCACATATCACCGTTGTATTCTGGCGGTAGGCTGGATGGATGTAAACAAGCAAATTATAGAAATGGGCTGAAAACTTAATATGTGCAATATGTCACATATTTTATTATAGTAACGTTCGGGTTTTACGTATGTTTCAAGTGTGGAATTAACAATGGCGTCCTTTAGCCGAGACGGTAACCTCATTTTTCACAGTTATCTTTACAGCTGAGAGCTTTAGAATTGTGATTTAAAATAGTAGATCACGTGGTTAAGGGCTAAACTTTTGGCTTGAGCTTAAAGCTGTATGTCTCTTTCTTTGTTCAGAAATAAACCATTTGCTGATGGAGGTGAGCCCTGACATCCACATCTGTGGCTTCTGCAAGCAGCAATACAACAATTTTGAAGTGTTTCTTGCACACAAGCAGAATGAATGTCAGCTTCCCAGCACAGACATCTCAGACACAAGTACAGGAGCTGCTGGTAGGTCTTTTCATTTCTGCTGGCATGATGAGGATGAAAACACACTCTGAGAAATTGAGGGAGAAAAACTATTTATAACTGCTAAAAAGTAAATGTGGTCCATGTTTCGGCTCGGTCCAAATAAGTAAAAATGCAGGAAAACTGGTTACGATCTCATCACATTAACTGAGTTGAACATTCTTTATATATATATATATATATATATATATATATATATATATATATATTCTTTTTTTCTATATGTGCATTATACAGAACTTGTGCAAGAGTTTCCTTTGGAAGAGATGTTACAGACCTGTGTGTCTAAGACTGTGAATAAGACTGTAAAAACCCAGAAACCAGCCTCCAAAAAGCTGAAACCTGCACTCAGTCAGAAGCGACGTCTTTGCAGCTTCTCAGGTGAGTCAGTAATACTGTAGTTTAGTTGCAATATCTTGTTAATCTTAACGCAGAACTTTCTGTTAGGTTGTACATTCAAAACCCAGTATGGCCAAAAGGATATGGAAAGACACATGCTAACTCATACTGGTAAGAACTGAATTCCTTTAGTCATTATCTTCTTAGAATTTATTTAGATAGTTTAATAAGTTTGACGGTTCTCACCCAGGCGACAGGCCGTTTGAATGTGAACTGTGCCACAAGCGCTTTAGTCGACGAGACAAGCTCAACCTGCACAGCCGCTCGCACACCGGGGAAAAGCCACACAAGTGCAAGCACTGCACTTACGCCGCCGCAGACAGCAGCAGCCTGAAGAAGCATCTGCGTGTGCACTACGATGAGAGGCCCTTCAAGTGCCAGATCTGCCCATACGCCAGCCGCAACTCCAGCCAGCTCACTGTGCACCTGCGCTCACACACAGGTCAACACACACACACTGTTCATACACACAAAGTGTGTATGCTTACAGTCATCCTGAAATTATACTAATACCCAAACATGAACGTTGCATGGTATATTTGGCGGTTGTTCAAAATAGTGACCTGTTAATTGAAGGAATTTCGGCCTAGAAATGCCACTGCTTTCTAAATTTCCGTAATATTTATGGTCTTGAGCCATGCAGCTACACGAAGGAACTAAATATACAGAGGATACACTATGTGGCCAAGAATATATGGACATCTGCCCATAATACACCCACACATGCAAGCTGAACACCTCTTTAATTTGCCTTTGGCATTAATGAATTTATTCACAGTTCACAAGTTACATAAAACAGATGCACAGCCAGACTGCATCATTTCTGTTTTATGTGTTTTAGTCAGAGCTAAAGCTTTTTTTTGTTTTTGTTTTGGTACTTCTACCTTACAGGAGATGCCCCATTCCAGTGTGGTGAGTGCGGCGCCAAATTCAAAATCAACTCGGACTTGAAGCGACACACACGTGTGCACTCAGGCGAGAAGCCGTATGCATGCGAGCTATGCGATTACCGCTGTGCTATGAAGGCCAACTTGAAGTCGCATGCCCGGCTGCGCCACGGTGCCTACGCCTGCACAGAATGTGACTTCCGGTGCACAGCCAAGGCGGCACTGCGTGCACACTCCCGCCAGCATGCACCCGCCCGACCGTTACGCTGCACCCACTGCTCGTACTCTTGCGCCAGCAGGGGGGCGCTTAAGAGACACGAGCGTGTACACTCAGATGAGCGCCCATTCACCTGCCACTGCTGCCCCTTTGCCAGCAAGCAGCGTGCCAACCTGCTCGTCCACATGAAAAAGTGCCATGGTGAGAAAGTTGGAAAGGGACGGAGCAAAGGAGCCAAACAAGGTAAAGCAGGAGAGGAGTCACCCAGTCCTGTCGGTTCACGGTACCGAGTGAGGCTCGAAGCATCGCGTGCATTCCGCTGCAACCTGTGTGATGCATCATTTGTGAGAGAAGATTCGTTACGAAGTCACCAGAGGCAACATAATAATACAGAAAAACAGCTTAGACTCACACAAAATACACAGACGCAAAATAGTACTGCAAAACAAACAGGTAAAGAGTCTGAGCCGGTTTCACTGACTCTCACAAATGGGTCAGTTCCTTCCTATGCAAATACTCAGGTGAAGATCTTTGTAGCGCCTCCTCTAGGTCAGGAGGGAACGTTCATCCAGGCAGCAATGGACGTCCCATCTTCGAAACCTGCAACAGTTCTGCTCAATTCAGAAGAGCAGAATGTCATTCTAAACCCATTAATACAACAGGTTAGTCTGTTAACCCCAGTACAACACATGACCCCAGCAGAGGGCAACCTCGAGCACCAGACTGTCTTATTAACTCACATCAGTGGCGGTGAAGAAAACCCTCTACTGCAGACAAACCTTTCTTCACACACCCCAATAGAGACTCAGACCTTTATCAGCTCCAGTTCATCTTCAGAAAGCAGCCATGCGTTCATCACCTCATGTTCAGACCTCGACAGCCTGCACGCCCTCATCCAGCAGGGTGGCGCAGAGGTCACTGTGGTCACCGAGGGCCACACCTCCCTCACTACAGCAGCAACAGCAAGCTCCACCTTCGAATCTCCACTGGATGTTCAAGGGCCATCTTGTGAGGATGACCTGAAGCACTCAGATGAGGGGAATCCAGCACTGGACGATGGTCTTGTGTCTGATATAAACATTGAGCCGTCTAGTTCCATTCTTGTACACAATGTCACTTTGTCAATGTCGGAGCATGATCAACAGGCATCCATCTACCAGCTCTCACCCCATCAAATCTTCTCTGACTCTAATCCATCAGACAAGATCGAGGACTGAGCCAGCACATTTCCGTTTCATAAATTCTTTAATTTGTTTGATATGTTTAACAGAGATATTTTTATACAAATTTGTGGCATGCTGCTTATCTAGGGCTCCTGTAACTAATATAACGGTTGTGGAATGTAGAAATTTTGGACATACTTTTTTTTTTTTTTTTCTTAAGATTAAAATGGTTTAACCCTAGATTTGTAGTTTACTCCTCTAAACTGTGTCAGTCCATATACTGTATACACATTCTGGTCACTTTAATAGGAACATCCCTAGGCCCTCTCATTCATGCAGTTATCAATCATGTTGCAACAATGAAGTGGATAAAATCACACAGACATAAGTCAAATGTCTTGGTTATAACTGTTGAGTTTCAGTGACCCTTCAGTGATGCTTTTCTGCTCATCATGGTTGTAAACGGTTGCTTATTTCCGTTACTATTGGCTCCTTAAACTCAAACCATACCAGACATCCTCCTCTTTTATCTATGTTTCCTTTTATAGAAATACTGCTCAAGTATCTTTTTTTTAATCATACTTTGTGTAAAGTCTAATGATCAACAGTTTCTGCAATATTCAAACCACACCCTTTTGGCACAAACAGTTGGGGGTGAAAATTAGTGGGAGGTTTTGACCTGTATCTGTGGAGTGATGCTTCTACAAGATTAATTGATATGATAGCCATTTTGATGTACAGATTTTTCTATTTATTTCATCTGCAATAAATGCTTTCCATTTAAATGTAGCATTATATCTGCTATAATCTTTATATTTCAAAATAAGATTGTGTTTACAAGGGATGTTCAAATCAAGCCAGAACTTTTGATTGTGCAGAATAACAGAGCCCAGTTATTTAAAAAAAATCCTGTTATTTCTCTATACAATTCTATGCACTTATTTAATTGTTTCATGGATATCATCAGGGTAGAAAGTCTTCAGTATACCAGAGCCATAGTTGGACTGCCTGCTTCACGTCTGTAATGCTGGCCTCCCAGGAACTCCTTTAATGGCCCAAAGATGTGGAAAGTGCTTGGACCAAGGTCAGGACTTGTATGGGGGTGAATGATTGTGTGTACAGTTCTCACAGACAGATGTTTCTTTTCTGCAAGTTATCTGTTGTTGTTCAAAGATCAGGTGTTGTACCTGCTGAATGTTCACGGGAGTGACTGCAGTGGACTCTAAGCCACCTTGGCTAGGATCGTCGTTAACGGATGTATGACCGTCTTTAAAAAACGTTTCCATCATTCAGAAGTTTTACTGCAGCTAAGGGTCTCATCTCAGTGCTGTGCTTGAGGTCCTCTGTAAATGTCAATCGGTTTTACGCCTTCATTTACGAGAAACTTCGTTTCATTCTGGTTCAACTTGAAAGCCACTCATAAATTCAGCTCAGGCTTGTGAGTGGGGGTTTGGTGATTTAATGTTGGGTAATAGTAATTATCTTGAGATCTGCAGTATCAAGCCGTAATGATTTTATTGTGTGGCCAAATGTCCGGTAAAGTGGCATGCCTGATAATATTAAAAACTATATGGAAAGCAAGGTATACATAGATTTGCCCATACACATTGAGGATGATTATGATAAGGATGGATTTGGACAAGATATAGGTAAGCTGTTGATGAGGTGGTCACTGTGAGTCCTGAGACTGTACTTGGTGTCCCATATGGTGACCTGGCCACTTAGGATCACTGCTGTATGTGTACGTGTTGTGCAGTTGGGTTTTGATGGGCTATATTTTGTTTAGTTCTTTTTTTTCTTCATTCTTCTTCACTGGGATCTGGGAAGTTTTGAGGCCGGACCGTCAGCCTTGGGCTCTATGTCTGCTTGGGTGCCATGCATGGTGGGCTGTAGTGTACTGGGCATTCTAGTGCTTTCTATCATAAACAGCATTAACTTTATTTCAAAAATTTGTGCTGCCTTGGCTTTTCTGTGGAATCGGACAGAATGGGTTGGCCTTTGGTCCCTACGGGCATGGTGAGCCTGTCACCAGTTAACCCTGTATAATTGGTAATCAAGGTTGGTCAGTTCACCTGGTGGTAATGTAAATGTTACGGCTGATGATGTTTTTGTTGGTGTGATCATCAGGAACTTAGCTTGGTCACTGAGGAGACGTTGGAAATGACGGTGCACTAGGGCTTGTTTTATGATGGCTGAAGTGTTTATACACCAGTTCAGGCTGTTAGACATGTGCATGTGTATGATCATGAATGTGTAGAAACTGATCTACTCATCTTCCATACCCTTAATGCAGCTTTCCTTCTGTAACCTATGATCGGCAAGTCATAGCAGAGATGTTAAAGACAAGTCTGTTTAGATCTTTTGTCAGGATCATCAACATTAAAAACTAGTTCAAAGGTTTGCAGGCTAGGTATCATGTTAAACCTCATATTACACTCTCAGGTACTAAACTGTACCTGTCCTGTTCGTATGGTTTTAGATCATAATTTATAATGATATTATTTCCATTGAATTTTAGGGTATGTGATTGCTCTTACAAATAAGCTGTTCAAGCACTCTAATATATGAACTTATATATAAACGTTTGTTTATTAGTAATGGCTTTCAATCAGCAGCTCAAATAATGACTCTGTACATCCGTCCTCTGTACATCTTGTCCTGAAGATGGCAGTAGAGAGATTTTAAAACATTACCAAAAGCTAAAAATTGATGACAGCATTTTATACTAAAATGAAAGTTAATGAGATTATCTCATTTCAGAATGTTGTTGCTGTGTGATTTTAACCAGAAGAACAATATACTTTGCTGTTGTGTTAAGACTACTTCATATGATAATTCATATGAGATTAATATTTTGATAGAGATTTGTCATTAAGCTTATCCATTAGGGACACTATTAACACACAGCTCTTGATCTGTCGGACTGATAAAAGTTCACCTCCACATCCGAACAGTTGCTCTGTATGTCTATGCCCCGGACCATGTGTGAATCTAATTTCCTGTGTGTTGTGTAGTGACAGTTGTTAGATAAGATCTTGGAGGCAGTTAAAGAGATACAGAGACAAACACATGAAATATGACTGCGATGTCTACGCATCTTCCTGACTACCAGACTTCATATGACACCTATTTCCTATGCCACGAGCCGAGCAAATCCACCTTGATAATGTTTGTGGCCTCTTCCTCTCTTCTTTTCTCTGCCTGCAACACAGTCAACTCTCAAAGAAACATTTTGTCGAGATAATTTTAGTGCTTTGCGGTAAATATATACAGAGTCAGCAAAAAAATTTTATACAATCGTCAGGGGAAAAAAAAAAAAACTATGATAATATTTAAATGATAGTAATATAATAAGGCACGGTGGTGTAGTGGTTAGCACTGTCGCCTTGCACCTCCAGGGTCCGGGTTTGATTCCCGGCCAGGCTCAATTCCCGTCTCTGTGTGCATGGAGTTTGCATGTTCTCCCTGTGCTTGGTGGTTTTCCTCCGGGTACTCCGGTTTCCTCCCACAGTCCAAAGATATGCAGGTTAGGCTAACTGGCAGTCCCGAATTGACTGTAGTGTGAGTGTTTGTATGTGTCTGTGCCCTGCGATGGATTGGTACCCTGTCCAGGGTGGACCCCGCCTCATGCCCTTAGGCTCCAGGTCCCCGCGACCCTGAATACAAAAAGTGGTATAGAAGATGAGTGGGTGAGTGTGAATAACATAATAGACATCAGACTGTTTTTCTTTCCCTAAAGTGTGTATACATTTTTGGCTGTTTCGGGATGCGGATGCTTGACAAATATATATATTTGCACCTGTAAGTATACTTATCTATATACTTACTGGTGTATGTATTTGTGAGATGAACAGTTTTGTTTAATTTTTTGCGAACTGCTGACACTATTTCTCCTAAATTCAAAATATAACTATTGTTATTTTGTGTATATATTTAAAGGAAATGGCAACATCACAACATGTCAAAAAACTTTACTACAACACTCTATGCCTAAATTAATCACATAGCAGCAGTACAATTCATATGACCATATATATAAGCCAAGAGTTTCAGTCTGATCATATTTGTTCAGCACTATTAGTGCATGATACAAAATGGACAAGACCTCAACAGCTCAAAAGCAAGTCAATTCCATTATATTTCTAAAAGAAAAAGGTCAATATTTGGTGACCTTGTTGCCACTGTCTACAGAATCCTCCTTTCGATATTCTTACGAAGCGAAGGCTTCATCTGAGTGCAACTCTCAGGAGCAAGTGTGCATTGATTTTTCTGCCATTGCTAATAGCTTTATCAAGTCAAACTGACCGCTCTCTCTCTCTCTCACACATACACATACATGCCTAGACCTACAGTATGTATGGGTCATAGCTTAGCCTATATTTGATTTGATTAGCAAAAGGTACTTCCATTCAGTTTTTCATTGCAGCAAGTAAATAAATGTAACAGTGACTGTAGTTGAGTTCATTGTGATGAGATGATTGTTATTATTGTATAGTACACATATCGGACATTACATGATATGCACAGGAGGTATCTTTTTTTCCAGATTTATGGATGCGAATGTAAAGGAAGTTCGGCTGTTAGGAAAATAATGAACATTTTGCTTGGTGTGATTTTGCACAACATTGATTATTTTTAATTTTTATTTACATTAAAGTTGTGAACTGTCAGTGAAAGAAGTGAGATCCTTTTAATGCTCATCAGCACTTCTTTTTCTCAATCTCTTGGAGTGAATTGGACAAAGCACAGTTTGTCATGTTATGAAGAAAGTCCTCTGTCTTGAAGAGTCTCCAATTCAGAAAAAAAAATTTCCTAACTGTAACAAAAGGCTGACACAGCAGTTAATTGCAGACGTCGTAGTTAATTACACTCACCAGCCACTATACTAGGTGCACTCTGGGGGTTCATTTGGTTGGTTACACAAATGTTTCCTTCAGAACTGCCTTAATTCTTCAAGTCATACATTTGATGAGGTGATGGAAACATTCCTTAAGACATTTTGGTCCATATTGACATGATAGCATCATACAGTTGCTGCAGATTTGTCAGCTGCACATTCATGGTGCGAATCTCCCATTTCACCACATCCCAAAGGGTCTCCATTGGATTGAGATCTGGTGACTGTGGAGGTCATTTGAGTACAGTAAACTCATTGTCATGTTTAAGAAAACAGTTTGAGATGATTTTTGCTTTGTGACATTATTATTGCGCGTTATTCGACTCATCAGATTAGGCAACATTTTCCAATTTTCTACAGTACAGTTTTGGCGAGGCCATGCAAATCGTTTATTGTTCTTAGTTGACAAAAGTGGCACCCGGAATGATCTGCTGCTGCAGTAGACCATCTGCTTTAAGGTTCATATTTGCTGGAGCGCTGAGTTCTGCAGCTGTTCACTGACTTTACAACTTGTATTCATAACAGACAGACAACCCAAAAAGTTCTAAGTGAGCTTTGAGATATATGTATTGATTGTTCTGAGTGGCCATTTGCTACGTATTCTTATAAAATTGACTTTTTTTTTTCCTTTGCCTTATTGATCTGTGTGAAACTTTCTTCTCCTTTATTGAGTTAAGAGATGCTTTTGGCATACCTCAGTTGTAACAAGATGTTACTTGAGTTACTGTTGGCTTTCTATCAGCTCGGAACCAGTCTGAGTATTGACCTCTGACCTCTGGCATCAACAAGGCTTTTTCACCCAGAGAACTGCCACTCTCTGGATATTTCCTCTTTTACAGACCATTCTCTGTAAATCCAAGAGATGGTTGAGTGTCAAAATTTCAGTAGTTTAGCAGTTTCAGAAATACCAGACCAGCCCATCTGGCAACAACAACTAAGCCATGTTCAAAGTCGTTTAAATCACTTTTCTTCCCCATTCTGATGCTCAGTTTGAGCGTCTTAACCATGTCTACATGCCTAAATGCACTGGGTTGCTGCCATGTGATTGGCTGAATAGATATTTGCGCTAACAAGCGCTTGAGCAGGTTTACTTAATGGCCAGTGTATACGTTAACAGATTTAAATTCATTTATTATTAGGCTTTTAGATTTTTAGATATCCTTGTTTAAGAGAGTGAGTGCATTGATAGAATCCTCTTATTTGTCTTGCAGCCTGAAGTACTGTCAGAGCCAAGCTGATGTATTAAAAATGATTATAATAATGAAATTATTCAACAGCAAGAATTCAACAGCGCTGTAATATAAGTCATAATAATTACAATCAGCATTTATCTTGTGTCAAGAGATTTTTGTCAATCTACTGTTATGAGAAGGCCTGTAAAGTATTATTTTAAACAGAAAACCCCCAGGGATGCTGTAAAGCCTGCAAGATTGAATTAACTGAGTTTTTATGTACTTCTATTGAGTGACGTGACTCCAATCTGCCTATAGGTGTCAGTGAATCTCCACTGTGATCACATTCCTCACCCAATCACACTGATCAGCTTCTGAGTTGAGGGAAATGTTGGAATGTGACCCATCATATGCTTTAATTTTTAGACTGCTGTTTTTCCCCACAAATGATTCATATTTGCTGGAGCGCTGAGTCCTGCAGCTGTTTACTGGCTTTACAACTTGTATTTCAATTCATAACAGACAGACAACCCAAAAAGTTCTAAGTGAGCTTTGAGATATATGTATTGATTGTTCTGAGTGGCCATTTGCTACGTATTCTTATAAAATTGACTATTTTTTTTATCCTGAGCCTTATTGATCTGTGTGAAACTTTCTTCTCCTTTATTGTACCAGATGAATAGCTTGTTGTCCCTGCAGTAAAGCACTCAGCCCTGAGCCCTTGTAAAACACTATTAAGAGTAAAGATGATTGCTACATTTGGGGGGGAAAATTCCAAGGATTTCTCTTAGCTGAATGCATTATTTTGCAGACGTACCTAATCCCAGGCAGACAAAAGAAACAGGAGTTTTTCCAAGATTTTCTTTTCAATTTCTGCCCAAGTCTTTTATATTTATACTGATGATCTTTTAAATTGATGTAGATTTGGACGAAATTCCTGTTCTATATTTATAATTACAGTGCATTTCTCACACTTATGGAATGCTGGATGGTTTTTACATTTTGAATGAGTTCCATCTTGGTTGTATTTGATGAATTTAAGTGTCCTGGCAAACTACAGTCCATATGATGACCTATTACAAAAGCACTGACAGGCACTCTTAGCTGTCCGTGCAACCTCTTTGATTAGCTCTAGTGGGAAAATGCAGAGGAAAAGGAACGTAAACCAATCAACCATAACATTATAACCTTAAACCATTATCTTCAATGCAATATAGGTTGTCCTTGTGCCACCTAATCAGCTCTGGACTCCACAAGACCTTTGAATGTGTTTAATGGTATCTGGAACAAAGACATTAGCAGATCCTATAAATGCTATCAGATGCTATCATGGATCAGACTTGTTTGATTGAGATCTGATGAATTTGGAGACCAGATCAACAACTATATATATATATATATATATATATATATATATATATGAGAAATATATATTTTTCTTCCTGCATTGGAAAACGGTGCTGAAGGCATCCAAAATATGCAATACTCTCCTTTGAACAGTTGATTTTAAGATGTGTCTGCTACTTATTAAAGCATTCGTAACAGCTGCAGCAGAGGTAGATTGTGGTCTTTCTTATGAGAACCAGTGTCATCATGGTGCTTGACAATACTGTTCTTGCAAGAACTAATCCAGAACAACTGTCCTTCATGTCTTAAAATGATAACTGATTGTTGTTGTTGCTGATGTTGTTGTTGTTGTTACTTAATTATCTAATGCCACATGTAATCATAGCAAAATAAATAAAAAAAAACATGTCCTAGCATGTCCAAACTTTTGTCAAAATTTATATTAAAAATTTTATGAATATATATATATATAATATCTATATATCTATATGTCTATCTATCTATATATATATATATATATTTTTTTTTTTTTTTTTTTTTTATTGTGTGTGTGTGTGTACTGTTTATGGCTGTTAAGAAGGTTACGGGAACAAAAGAAAAAAGAAAAGTAAAACACCCAGGACCTCTTGATACTGTAAGCCCCCCTTTTCTTGGTTCCTTCCTTCCTGTGTGTGGAACGGTAGTTTTTGAATGAGGCTGTAAACTGCTTCAGAACAGAAGCTGAGCCTCTTCACAGCTGTCCAGTGCAGTGTGTTCATGCCTGACGTCAAGGCTGCCAAAAAGCCTGAAGATATCCAGGAAAAAGAATGACAGGAACTGTTAAAGCTTTGCAGGGTGAAAGGGAAACCACTTGTTTGTTCTTCATTCTATGCATATTGTCATTGCTTTTTGTATTGTTCTCTATGTGTTATCTTTGTTTTTTTGTTTGTAATGAGTTTTTTTATTTTTTTTAGCAGGGATTTTTAGAATCAGTGGTAAAGGGGGAGATCTGCTTATCAGGCATTATGCAACATAGCAGACCATGCTCTTTTCACAGCTTGATAACAATATGCTTTTGACCTTTGTTTTGTTTGCATGCAATTTGGTGGCCCATTACCAAAAGGTACTGAATGGCTTCTAATGTAATTAACTGGTCTGCTCAATGTAGATATGGATTTTTTCCTTCTTTTGCTCTCTCTCTCTCTCTTCATAAAAAGATCTTTCTGCCAAGTGAAAATTGAAGTATTGATATATTCTGAGAGGAATTTCAAATCATCTGCTTCTTTTTTCTTTTTTCTTTGAGTTTAAGCAAAAGAACCTGGACTGTTCACAAAAGCATATCACTCGCCATGCAATCATTGGCCTACATGCGTTCATTTCACTGCAGATCCTGTTATAAAGGGATGTTTTCCATTTGAATGAATTAAGAGAGGTTTATTTGTAAAAGGGCTTAATCAGTGCATGGAGCATTGTGTTATAAAGACACAATTGTTATTAAAAAAAGGAGCACAATGTCACACTGGGTGTGGGAACAATCCCAGCTCATGACAAAAGATGCATTCCATCACTCACCATGTGTGCTTTAAGATATGCTTATTGATTTTCAATCGTTAAATACCCATGTTCATAAGACATAATCTCTTTGTATTGACATAAGGTTAATACCCAAGGACTTTGTTATTCATACAGTGTGTATATATATATATATATATATATATATATATATATGATGTCAATGAAATGTCTGAAAATAGTTTACATCTTATGAACATGGTATTTAACGATTAAAAATTAATAAGCATATTTTAAAGTACACACGTCTTCTCTATTTGCCGCTATTATATTAAAAAAATATTAGTAATTCATATTGTGAATAAGTGACAAATTGTTTAATGATGCTGAAATGCAAAATCACAGAATTATTCTCTTTTGCTATGTTAATTAGACCAGCTATTTGGAAAATTCTTTGCATCTATTGTTTGCTGGTGTATTCATTGCACTATTGTTTCACACTCATCCTGGGCTGTCAGGATGTGACCAACTCTGTTGTAGTCTTTCAAGATGGAGGGCAGTGTTTTAAAACAGTTGCTCAGGGGGTAGAAAAATAAGTATGGTTTTTCAGACAATGAATAGAGCCTGACTGTGCTGCTTAAACCCCTATAAAAGTCCTTTCATGGACAAAGGAATGCAGTTGCAAACTCCAGTATAGCAATGGCATTCAGAATGGTCTAGGCTCAGTTTAGTTTGGAAAGCCCAGATACAGTACCCCTGTATAAACAACAACTTTTTTTTTTTTTCATTTATTTTATATATCTTATGGTCAATATTATTATATAAATATTATTCTATCAAAGTCCATGCTTTATTATATCAATAGGAAAATGGTGACACATAAATAAGAAAAATGTTGTATGAGACAATATGCCAATAATGAATTATTATCTCTGCGGTTATCATTTTATTAGTAAAAATTTAATATTACATCTAAAATGAATTTGATGAGTATATACTTCAATATACTTTATGAAGAAAATATGCGTATATATCTTGTATAATATTGGATTTACTGTCTATAATAAGTCTTCAAAGAGACTACATGTTTATGTAAAAGCTTTAAATTGCATTGAACTGAACAAATTTAAATTGTGCTTATTTTACATAAATAGTTTCCTTTGAAAGGTGCCAATAATACTGAGATGACATGTATTATTATTATTATTATTATTATTATTATTGTTGTTGTTGTTGTTGTTGTTGTATTGAGAACATATTGCAAACCATTAGTTCTAAACATGTCTAAAACTGTATACTTGGAATAATTGCTTGCTATCAGCATCCTTTTTTTATTCCTTATAACTACTGTATATTCATATTATATAAATCTGTGCATCGAGTTAGCAGGTTTGTTTGTCTGTATTACATTATGTGTCTGGTTTTGCCTTTGAAATGGTCCACAATTTGCTTCTTCACTTTCTACCTTTACATTTCACCTATTTTGGTCCAATCAGCAGATTTTTTTTTTTTTTTTTTAAGAGTTTGCTAGTTTGCTAAGCAAAAAAACAGACTTTCAAAACAGAGCACCTTTGTTATCACTACAAAACACACAAAGGGAAAGAAAGTGTGTGAGCGAGACAGAGAGTGAGGCAGTGGTATGTTCATTGTACAAAATACTGTGTTGATCAATTAGGATCATTGATTATTATCAAGATCAATTATGAGGATTATGCGCAGTTTGGCTTCGTAACATAGAGCAGCTGTGTAAAGCTAAACATGAGGCTTCAACTGATACCTCATATCCACGTTAATGGAAGGTCAAGTTTACTGAGAAACGTTTGCAGTTTATTTTCATAAACAAAACTAATATCTGTATGCAAAACTAAACTGCACACTGAGACATGTGGTCAGCCTCTCAGACCTGGATCTTGGCCAGTTTGGTGAAGCATGCAAGAGATGCAGGGAAGCAAACAAATTAGCATTAGGCTTTTTGAAGATTCCATTGCAGTTGACAGATGGCAGTGGTGAAGGCCAATATTTTCTTTGCTTGCGCATACCTTATCCAAGAAAAACAAACACAATGGAAATATGATCACCACGCATCTCAGGCCTATTGTCCAACTGTGTCGCTAGCTGATTCACAGCTGTGCATGGTTCAAAAGGTGCATTTGTGTGATAATAATCACTTTTATGTGACCATTATGTAGACCCTATTTGAGATATAGCATAATGTACCTGTAATGTGGGCCTTTCAGTGAATGAATTCTGTTTAAAGGAAGAAAAGTTGAAATGCCGCAACGTCCTAAGAATGAGAGAACAAGAGAGATTGCTTGTATTCAGTCAAGGAAAGCACATCAGCTAGTTGTGCAGAGGTGCGATTAGTTCTTCAGCAGATAAAAAAGCATTTTGTATGTTCATAACAGTATACAGTATATATGGGGGTATATTCCTTAAACTGGGCCATTGCAAACCTGGGATGAAAATTAAGAGATATGTATCAAGAAAGGAAGGGGCTCAATGGTACTGCTTATGTATAGAGCCCAGAGTTCTGTGCTATGCCCCTGCTCTTAGCTGCAGTGAAACATTTGAATGGCGCAAGCATTTTGAAGAAGGTCATAAGTCTGTTAATGATAATCCCAGCCAAGGTGGCTCGGAGCCTATTGCAGTCGTTCCCGTGAACTTTCAGTGAGTGGAACACCTGGAAGAGACACATCTGTCTGTGGGAACTGTACACACAGTTATTCACAAACGCCACTTGCACATTACAGGAACTTTGTTGCGAGTTATTGCCACATCCACCAAACAGTCCTGATCTCTCCAAGTTATTATTTAAGTTATTAAAAGAGTTCCTGGCAACACAGCGTTTCAGATGTGAAGCAGGCAGTCTGATCATGGCTCAGCTTTTTGCATAAATGGTATTCACGCACTAGTGAAAAGCTGGGATAAGTGCATTAATGTAGCAGGGGATTATATAGAGAAAAAAAAGGTACTTTTTACTCTTATAACTGTGTTCTGTTATTCTGCACAATAGAAATCCCTGGTTTGACTTGAACACCCCTATTGTGTGCATATACAATATAGTTCATTATCCAATTTGATCTGCAGTATTTCTGAAAAGAAAAAGATGCATTAATGTATAACCAGTCCTTTAGTGAAATAATTGCACCCATCCACCCCCACCTTGCCTGAATACACCATGAAGGCTAACATTGCCTTGGCCTGAGGGATCAAATTGCTGTAAAAGTTTGGAAATAGGTCAATGACCACTGCAGGAAAACGTTGTAGTCTGTGAGAAAGTAAAAAAATATATATTTACTATAGTCTGTATATATTGCATCAATTCAATATTTTAAGCATGTTGAAGTAGCCTATTTAAAAAATATAATAAGTACACTACATAAATGTGAATTTGAATTTAATAACAAACTGACTGATTATTTCACATTACAACTGCTATAACAGTTGTTTTGTAACTGAAAGTGATGTATATTATCCATTGGACATAATTGTGGCCCTTCAAGTGGACCGTCAAAAGCTGCCTTCCAAGAGACGGGCAACAATTTGTTTTTATAAGCTGCCTGGAATGTGTTCAGCACTGCAGACATCTGCCAGATTAGCATATGAGATCCCGGCCCTCATCCCCCACTCCACTTTGTTCAAATTTGTTGGTGGTCTGATGAACTCAAGTGACCAAATAACACTGCTGTGGAAAAAAAGAAAAATTATGAAGGAACTTAACATTTCAGAACTTTTCATTTGATGAGACAGTTCTTATGTATCCTTATACATTTGTAAAGCTCTTCTTTTCTTTCCATCAGTTTCTTCACTTGGGGTATTTACATTATATGATGAAGTTCATGGCATCTCCACCAGCTGCAAGGCCACGGCACACTTGCCTATATGTCCTTCTCGATTAATGTTTTCTTTTTTCCGGGGGGTCCCCGGGCCTCCTTCCTGTTTGCACAGCTTTAATTGCACCGAACCAATTAGCTTATGAAGAATGTCCTGGTTTTTGTGGCACTGATAAGGATCATGCTGAGACACTCACTCCTGGTCAGATATCGTCTATTAAAAAGGAGCGGTGTAACCCAACACCCATGAAGGAATGCACTCAATCACTCCTATTGTTTCTGGTTACATACAGTTCCCTTTTGTGTGATAAGTACGCCCTGGCTTGAGAGATAACAGCGTCGCTTAAAAAGCTCTGAGGAGACAGCGCAGTGTCAACAACTCAGTGCACAGAATTCCACAGTAGATTAATGCTGTGTGGTTTAAACTCTATGTATGATGGACATACGAAGGGCAGATTCATTCTACAGATGGACTAAATGTAAGGATGGTTTAATGTGCATATCGGGGTTTGAACATGATGTTTGGCTGCCCAGTTTCTTTCTATAGAATTTGTATTGCAGACATATTCTTGAATGGTTACACTAAACAAATAGAACATTTTGTATCCATATAAGATACGTGGTGTGAAAGTTCTCAAACCATTCTTCTTTTGCCTTTGCCTAATGGTCAGTAAAAACCTTCCTAAATTGCTTTTTCTCTCACACATCCATTAACAGGTAAATCCACCATAATCCATGTCCACCCTCAGCTTCCTCTTGCCACCTAAATCTCAGCTAAGGACTTCATCTGACACATTGCAACACACTTCCTTGGAGAGTAAAAACTAATTAGCAGCTCTGAGCGGGAAGGCTCCTACCTCCCACCTGGCGAAATGAGCAAAGCGGTGGTTATTCCCGGAGTGAGCGTGCCCCTCATGGCCCCCTCAGGTTCACTCTAATGGCACAAAAAGTACAGACCCTCCCATATTTAGACTGCCCAAATGAGTGCTATAAAGTGACTCAAACATGCAGTCAAATGGCCCACGTTTGAAGAGGCAACATCAATTTAATGCCTGAGTTGCTGTGCCTCAGGATGTGAAACCTCTAGGGTTTTTGGGTCACTGTTTAGGAAGAAAACAGCAGGAGGAAGCTGAAATTGGAGCTGACATCTTCTTTACTTGTGTGCTTATTGAAGATAAACATGGTACAGTAATTGTTCTAGTTGTTGTTTTAGCTAAGTCAGAATAAGCTGAATAAAGATTTAGTTTTCCCTGAAACTCCCTTGTGCTAAAAAAAAAAAAAAAAAAAAAGTTCATGACTTTTGCAGTAGGCATGTGCACTGTTTTTAGTTTACGAGGAATAATTCCTCCCATATGTAGGATCTTATGCGCATTTAACAAGGTGTTAATTGCACAGTTTGTGAAGGGAAGTGCTACTTACTTCCGTCTTCTTCTCTTTGTAGTGACATACTTTGTGCTAAAGTTCACGCGGGAGTGAATAGTGATGATAAATTATTCTGATTAGTGCTGAACTGACTATCAGAAGAAGAGTGGGATTTACACTGCTGCCATGAGAACCACATAATTGACAGAACAGATGTTACTGTTGGATTCAATTGTTAATTATGTTTTACAGTCTGAAGTCTAAAACTGTAATTTGTTTCAAGGGGTTATATATATATATATACTGTACAGTGCCTGGCCAAATGAGATTTCATTCAATCATCTTTAGCTTTGATTACAGCACACAATGTGGTGGCCAGTTCATGTGTGAAAATGATTCCTCATACTTCCAAAACCACTCACTCCCAATCTGCGTCATGATGTCACCACAGGTGTGTTACCACTGTGTCTGATGGGTGCATCACTTCATGGGTTCCTTTCTTACCCTGAGACACCTGTTGAATTTTGAGAGGAACAAATGTTTGTGATATAAAGTTTTTCATTTAAATTTCAAATTAGCATATATTTTCTTCCCAAGTGCAATGAAACACATTAAAAGTTGTTCAGTGGTTCAGACAAAAATTCCAAAAACCATCTTGATGTGCTCTATTACTTACATTACATCGCCTAAAATAATTTTTTTGCAAATATCTTCAATGTACAGACACGCCAATTTTCCAGTTTTCTACAGTTACCTCTTAGACAACCTCTAGTATAGAACCCTATAAGAATTCTGCTGATTCAATAGAAGTTTTTGATGTCTGAATCTTCCACGTGGCAAACAGGTTAACTATCCATCATCCACGCCAGCTGTCTATAATGCAGAGTGTAGTAAGCGCAATAAGAGGTTGTGTCGGTGTGTTGGTTAGAGGAAGGTGGAGGTCTAATCCTGAGCAACTGCATCCCTCTGTCAGTGGTATGGTTTAGCTGGCTGGGGGAGGATTAGGATCTTCTCCATTGTCTTCAAATTGTTTTAATTATCCCCCCGAGTGGGAGTGTGAGCTGAACTTCTCAGTAGGACCATCAGATTCATAGGTGCGTAACACTACTCAATGCAAAGGTAGGGAGCTATGGGTGATTTAAAAGAAGCAAGGTCATGACCTTAGAGCAAACTTATTAAAGAATTTATTTGAGAAAAATCTAATTGAAAGGTATACTATCTTGGTAGGCTACATGATCACGGTTTATATGTAAACCTGTGGTTCTGGCTTTCATAATGCAATAATATTCATAATTTATAATGTAACATTTAATGGTTAATAGTTTCATAACATCTTGGTTAAATATTCATGACTGTTTGGCTAAATGTTCATGGTAATATTCATTACATTTTTCATAAATATTCCTGCTAAATTTGTTTGTTTGTTTATTTGTTTGGCCATTGTAAGAAATGCAATCCTCTAACATTTCATATGCTGCTTTCATGTGAATTGTCACAAATCGTGCTGTCTACTCAAGCGTATACTCTTGCGATAGATGGCAATTGTTGTGTGTTAAGCTTTGTAGTTAATTTTTTTTTTTTTTTTTAACACAAAAAGGAAGGGTCTTCCCAGAACCACTGCGTGTGCCAGTGAGGGAGGTGACAAGAGGCCAAGCACTTAAAGAAAGCTGCTTCATTGCCTTATCATAGCCACAAGGGCCAAATATAAACCCAGAGCTACAAATGGCCACCACAATAGAGAGCATTCAGTCTGGAGCTGAGATACTGACTCTGCTCAACACGTTCCTTTTTTTTTTTTAAAAACATTTTAAATAACTTTCATCAAGCATTGTTTATGTCATTAATGTTGACTAATATGAAACACCTGCTAATATTTTCTCAATACAAATACTGAAAAAGAACAAAGATCAGCATTAGATGATATATTTAATAACATGTTGATTAAGAAGGTTCTGTAGAAATTGTATAGTCACATAATTAACTAATGATTAATATTCAAGCTCAATTCCTTGAATTCTTGTACATATACATACTGTATGTTGTCACATTAGATTAAATACTTATGTTATACTTATGTGCATGTAATGTGAAAGCTGTCCATGTGGCCAGTCTGAAATGCTGGAATCCTGAACCAGTAAACATGTCTGCATATTTTCCCCAAAACACTGACCTCTTGAAACAAGAGCACATCATTAAAATCTGAAGTTTGACCTCTACTCTGCTAGTCATAGAAATTCCAGCGCATGACAAAAGACAAACATGCTTTTATGCCTGATAGACAGTTAAATTGTATAGGCAATGTCTTTAAAAACAATTGATATTCACTTTCATGAAAAGATGATGGAAATAATAAGTGCAATATGATAATTTGTATATTTCGGGAATTTTTTTTTGCGTATGTGTGTGTTGGTGAAGTATCCCCCCCCCCACCCCAACAGTATTACCTCCCAAGTCAAACACACCCTTCCCCCTGTCACCCCCCTGCCCTTCCTAATAGGAGGAGGGGTGGTGTAGAGAGATCACAAACCATCTGAAACTCTTTTAACTGAGTGCCCATAGAGAGCTGAGAACAATTATTCCTCCATGATGCATTCCTTCCCAAAAGAGGATTCCATCACTATGCAAGATGAGGAATGCATCCTGGGTCACAAGTATTTGCCTCTAAAGACTCCAAAGTAAGGCTGCTTTCTGATAATGCCAGTTCTGCAGATACTGGCCTTAAGATCATATCTCATGCAGTGATATTAGAGTATTTCTACCCATTTGCATCAATTTGCAGGAGGATTTCAATCTAACTTCAGAAGCAATGTCCTTTCATGTGCTAGAGTACTTGTGGGGGTTATTACTGTTGTGGCATGACATTTACCAAACTATGCATGGATTTCTATAAAGTCAGACCACTTGATAAAAATGCCATTGCTCTTATTTAAGGGAAACAGAAACCTACAATTAGGAACGATTAATAACCACTTGTTCTAATGATGCCTCTACTCTGACTAACCCCTAAGGCAAAGTTCTCTGAGAAAAGTGTTTGTTTGTTTTCTTTTTTCTCGAGTCATGCTGATTATGAGAAACTAGAGCCACATGGAATGGACGCATGGAATCCCCATTATTTTAATTTCATTACCCATGGACTACTTGGTTGCAGAAAGCACCATGGATTGTGTATTTCCAAAATGTCACACAATGTAGCATTACAATATTGGGTGTGTGTTAGATAGGTATTTTGTACCAGCAAGCTCTGCAATGTTAGCTAAGCCTATTCGATCACTTAAATGGAGTTCTTAGTTTTTGGCTCTAGGTGGTGTGTATGTGTGAGACTTTACTCAGCCATGTACATCTGTGGGGTTTAATGGACCACATCCCACTTTGATTGCTTCAGCATATTTTCTCCTTTAAACATGACACCCTTGGGTATGTATCATTCACTGTCACAACTATAGCATTCAGTTGTGAAGAACCCTTAATTCCCCAACAGCTCAATAATAAGCAGTGGAGTTAAATGCAAACAAAATCTATGGATGATGATTACTCTTGTCTCATATCTCACACTTTATGTGATAGGTTTTCATCTGAGAGCGTATGTTTTGCATTTGTTAAGTTGATGGCTCGAGAACTTACAACACAAATGAAAAACCCATTCAGGGTTTCAACAACAAGGGGACCAGTACCGATGAAGAGGCCTTAGGGAACATTTACAGTCAGCTGACAGGAGGAAGGAAGAAGCGTTTGGTTACGATGCAAGCTCTGACTACCTGGCCATTTATGATTGTCAGCACCGCTGACCAAGGCTACGTGCTGCATGCTTATTAAAATATATCTCAAAAGGTTTTAGCTGATAGACTAATAGTATTGTTCTGACATTATACTAACTTATCTTCTATAATTGATCTTATCGAAGAAGGTAAGTATAATTATCTCACTATAACAGCACACCTGTTGTGCTGTATTCCTTACATAACTGCTATAATGCTCAATAAGCTCTTGCTGTGTTAACATGAGATCTTTATATATGTTTTAATGTAATTCTAAGGTTTATTTAACTTTTCTAAAGGGCAACCTATCGGTTTGAGTCTATCTAATTTGTACCATACATATATTTTTAGGCATTCATACTGTATATATTAATCATTAAAACATTGTCTCTTTTAAAGTCTGCAAAAAGACAACATCAGGACTTACTTTTATAATGTTCAGTGCATGGTTTCTACCTTGCAACATGCCAGTCTTGAAAAATATCTTAGAAGGACATCTTAGTAATATACACAATAATGGATCGATTAAGGATGGGGTAATTTTCTATACAAGCCTATGTGCATATATGTGCATATACACCCTATTATATTTGTAAATCCCTCCCCCCACACACACACACAAATAATAATAATAAATAAATAAATAAATATTTCCCTTAAATATTGCATAATTGAAATAGCAAATGAAATTACGGACTTATATTGGGAATTTTTTTTTTTTTTTGGAGAATGTTTGGTCTGTTTTCTTGGTTGATGAATGGTAGATGACATGGTAGATGATAAATTTGTAATGACATGTTTCGTGATTTTCTCCCATAAAATAATCTGTATGTAAAGGATGAATCTGGATTGGTTGAAACAGCAAATGACATGAGCTTAAGCTGTTATCGAAATAATACTTGGAAAAACAAAGATTCACAATTGACAGTCATGACAACATCATTGCTGACAACTTTAGTAAAATCATTTATAACAATCTTCAAGGGTCTCCTGACCCTGGGAGGGCCCCTTTTATGAGCGTTTCTTTTTTCCTTGCCCTGACCAGATGGCTAAGCTATCAAAGACTTTTTATGAGAAAAATCTGCAGCTAAGAGATGAATGCTATATCTCTTTCTTTGTGTGGATCGATCTGACAACACAAACTGGAACTTGAAGTAGAAATTAAAATATTCCATATATATTATTAAAATATAGGCATCCAGTAGAAATCTGAGTTTTTACAATGCATTAAATTATAATATACAGATAAATATGCTAGGGTTTTTATTTTTTATTTTTATAGAAAAATGTTAAGGTTGCTGTTGTTACAGTAATAAGACTTTTGTCCTTTATAGATAATCTAGTCTGTCATTTTGTCTGTTGTTAGGTACCTTTGGTGAAACTGTCATCATGATACGGACATCTCAAATCATATCATATCTGTTCACATACAATTACAGAGAAGTTATTATTAGAATGTAACATTTAGTATTCTGTAACAGTTATTAGTATCAGTGAAGGGTATTTATTTCTCACTCAAATGGTACAGTAACTGACATGACTTGTCACAGACGGTTACAGGGAAAGGAAACAGGAGGACCAGAAAGTACTCTTAAACCAGGAAGCATGCAAAAGTGCTGGGTGATTAGCAAATGGGCATAAACTAGGCAGAACTAAATGAAGCTTGAGTCAAAACTGGAGAACCATACATGCAAAACAACACCTCAAAAATGTTACAAATGCTAGTGTGAGACCAAGCTGGACAGTACAGAGTGTGTATTGGTACTGGTAGGTGCTTGTGAGTCAGTGGATTGATCATATGACTGAGTATCACCAACTGACAAGGTTGTGGATGGTGAGTGTTAAAAAGGCATGGGTGAGCCTCTGGTTTTAAGGCTGTTATTAAGTCTGACCAGGACCACACTCGCAGCAACTCTTATGCTACTGAAGACTAACCTCTGGTTCTTAGGTTGTGCTGCTGGTGTTGTCAGCAAACTCTTTATGGCACTCAACAGCTTGTTCTTGACATCTGTGGGCCTTCTCTCAGGCCTCTTCACTTTCATGCAAACTTTAAAAACATGTGTCATCTGTGTGTGAGTTAATTCTATGGACACTCTAACCATGAAATAACCTATTACCAGAATTTACTAAATGTTCTTCAGAATGATGCAATCTACTGTTTACCTCAGTATACCTGGCCAGTCAATTCCCAATTTCCCCACAAATCACCTTAGTGATGTGATGTAAATCGGAGGCTCCTCTCTAACTGTTTGGATCTTTGGGTATGCCAGAATATCAAAATACGTTCTCTATGAAATATGTCATAGAATAAAAGCTGCTCGGTAGGTTCAAATGCTGAGTGTAAACCTAAAAGAGACTTTGCATTATATATCATATATATTTTCTAACCTGCTTATCCTGTACAGAGCCACAGGACGCTTGGAGCCTGTCCCAGGGAACTCGGGGCTCTAGGCAATGGGCCACTCCATCTCAGGGCACAGGCACTCACATACTCAGTCACAAAATATGAGCAATTTAGAAAACCCAATTAGGCAATATTTACGGATTAATCTGCATGTCTTTGGGTTATGGGAGGAAATCTGAATATCCAGAAACCCAGCTAAATCCATGCAGAGCAAAGGAAAGAATCAATGTTCTTACCACAGTGCACACCACTACGCCACCATGCTGCCACATCATATTACATTCATTTATTCATTCACTTTCCATAGTACCACTTTATATTGTGTACATAGTAGTGGAGGGCTGGAGACTATCCCATGAGATTTAAGGCAGGTACACCCTGAACAGGGTGCAAATCCATCACAGAACACACACACACAAACAGGCAATTTGGGAACGGCAATTAAACTTTGGACTTTGGGAGTACCCGGAGGACACCCACCAAGCTCGGGGAGAACATGCAATCGCCATGCACACAAACCCGAAGCAGGACTCGAACTTCGACCTTGGAGCTGTGAAGCCACAGTGCTAACACATCATATTAAACTGTTTGGTTTTTTTTTATTATTATTTAGCTATTAAGATGTACCCCTCTTGTTTTATTTCTACACGTATTATATCATATAAAAACTCATATAATGAATGAAAATATTCAATATCCCTAACACTTCTAGTAGATAACTAACGAGATTACAAAAGGGAAAAAAAAACATCAAAGTGTGGCATATTCCTTAATGTATATGCTAAGAACTGTACTTTTCAGCAAACAAACATGTTAGCCAGATGTTAGACAGAATACCAATTATACTGTGCTAATTTGATTAATTAGAACTAGAATTTTAGCTAATTGATTATTTTTGGGCAACACGGTGGCATAGTGGTTAGCACTGTCGCCCGGTACTTCCAGGGCCCGGTGTCGAATTCTGCCTCGGGTCTGCTTGCATATTCTCTCTGTGCTTGGTGGGTTTCCTCTGGGTAATCCGGTTTCCTCCAACAGTCCAAAGACATGCAGGTCAATAAATATATGCTTGTGCAGCATTGTATGAAAAAATGTCCCATTTACAATGGGACGTTTAAACATTTAAAACATTAAAAACATTTAGGCAGTTAAGCATACACTGTGGTATATTAAGGCAATACTGATCCTGAGATATCACAATATATTATCTGGGTATTTTTCTTCGTGTTTCATTTATCAAAGAGGATAATTCTGTTTCTTTATAAAGTACTCTTTAATGACAGTGCAAACACTAATCAATTCAGTCAGTTTGGTAAATGGCCCTATCATCAGGAAGCTGGGTTTTCTTTCAGTGACAGCTGCTGTAAATATTGCCAGTTGGGTACCCTTCCCACCACACTGCCTTCTCCAACCTGTGAGAAATTGTAGAGAAAACAGCACAAGTTCAAGGGTCAAAGTTAAAGTAGTCTGCAGTCAGTGGCTGCTTTCCCATAGCGTTTTTCTGCTTTCCATGTTAATCTTTAGAAAGTTTTCATTCATGTTTCTACGCATTTAACATTCAGTTTAAGATAACATTGCTCTTATTGAGTGACCAACGTTTAAAAACATTGCTCCGAGGGGCGTTCAAGTCACAACAGGACTTTTCCTTGTATAGAATAACAGAACACAGTTATGGGAGTTAAAAACTACTTTCATTTCTCGATATAATCCCCTGATACACTAATGAACTTATCCATCGTTTCACTAATGCTTTGATACCATCAAAGTAAAACGTTTTCTCAGTATGCCGGAGTCATGATCGGACTGCCTGCTTCACATCATCATCAACATGGAACAAGGTCAGGATTGTACGGAGGATGTGGCAATATCTCCCAGTAATGTGCAAGTGATGCTGTGTTCAATATGTCATCAACAGAATGGTGGTCTTTGGTGAACAAATGAGGCTGTTTTTTTTTCCTGAGAGCGTCCCATTAGCTGAATGTTCATGGGAATGATTGCAGTGGGCTCCGCGCCATCTCAGCTGGAATCATCATTCACTGATGTACGGTCTTCTTTAACACGTTTGCACATTCAAATGTTTTACTGTGGCCAGGAGCCACATCACTGTACTGTGCTTGAAGTCTTCTGTAAATGTCAATCAAGTCAAATCAGGACTTTCTTGTTAATGAAGGTGTAAAATCACACTGAATCACATTACTCCATGATCAATCTACTATCGGGTTTTTTTTGGTTTGTTTATGAAGGGTCATGGACAGGACAATTAATTATATTACATCTTGTGTGCTTGTCTCACAAACAATGATGTGATAATGATGACAGAAAACACACCTGTTGTATCAAACTTCAGCAAGATAGCAAGGTAGAGGCAACAAGATCCAGGGAACACTCCCTGAGACACATATGAAAAAGAAACTTTGAAAGCAATCAGACTTAAAAGAGAACTAACTCATTCTGTTCTGAGTGTCACTAGATAGAGAGAATATAAATCACTACACTTTCATTGTAACTTTATACTATAAAGTCAAGTTGAGTGTTGAAGTAAAGAATTTCTTTATCAGTATAAGCATCAGTAAAGAAATGTATAAGTAAATTTCAATATAATTAAAGCAAATGTTGTAACAGTAATCAGAGTGTTAAGTTTGACAAACTAAAGGAATTGTATTGTTTGCTATTTGTGAGGGTATTTGCATATAAAGGGGTTGAAATTTATTTATTTTTTATATATATATTAATTTCTATATATTGGCAGTAACATTTTTGTAAATACCTCAATATGGTTTATTATTAGTAAACCTTTTACATATTTACTGTATACATGTTTTTTTTTCTTCCCTCAAGTGTTTTTATGCAAATCAACCATAAAGGAAATAAATATTCCAAAGGTGTATTTAGTTATACAATGCAAACATATCAGATTTTTTTTTAACCTGGAGATTTTAACATTTAGACTAAATATTGATTGTAGGTAAAAATGTGCATTTGATCACGTCTTACTGGATTGACATTGACATTACGAGTATGTAAGGTTGATTAATAGACATGGATGCCTAATCTGTCTTTAGCCGCGTTTTAAGGTTTCCGGTTCTCTTGATTGCATGCTGAGGTCGAGTAAGCAGTTAAAATAATAGCAGTTGACCACATAATGGAGGTTGTTAGACATGTTACCACCACAAAAGCCACACAAAAGCTCTGTGTCTTTGACTATATTTTCTTCATTGGTTATAATGTTCCTTATGTGTAAGTGGAAATGTAAGCGCACCTAATCAAGGGCCATTGTTCAGATCCTATGTCCCTTTGCCCGTAGAAAGGCTCTCACTTTTGCAGGCCACACACACACACACACACACACACACACACACAAACATACACTTCTAAACACCTGAGTGTATTGAGCACTAAAAAGGGGATGGAGGGTAAAGGGTGGGTTCAGGGTGGAGCAAATTTATGACCCAAATTGGTGAGGGTCATTGCAACAGCACACCGAGCCTCTGTTTCTGTTGCCAGAGAAAGCCATCGGTCAATAATGATGTTATTTTTTAAATTACACTACTCTCTTTCTGGTCCTCTGAAAGACATGTTAACTCTGTCATTTAAAAAAAAATACACAAATATTATCTTAAATTATACGTGTTTTAAATTATGCTGTAACTTTTTTCATTTATTAGTATTATTATGCCCAAATATGAACTATATGTCATGCTTTTCTAGAACCTTTTTGTAACATATGTAAATTAGCTGATATTTTTGTGTACATGTTTTTTTGTGTGTGTCGAGACATTACATTGTGAAAGAGAAATCTTCCCCCCACCAAGAAGCTGTAAACTTAGATGCAGTGAGATTAATGATTAATAAAGTCACCAGGGTGGCTACGTACATGGGCCAAGGCCTTTGTGTGTAACTTCTGGCTGTGCATCTGTGACCCTGCACTCCACATACAACATTCGCAGGTCTCAAGTATCTCCAGCTGCAATTCGTTCAACAAGTGGAGGCTACACCTGTTAAACTATGCAACCAAATCCTTACAATGTGAACCAATCGAAATCAGTGCATCTGATTTTGACAGCCCTTTAATGAACATGGAAAAAATCACAGTACAAATTGTAATCACAATTACATTACAGACGTTGTGTTAAAATAGAAAAAGAATTCTCAGTGGTTTTAGTGCTTTTCATACATCTTCCTTTCTTATTTGCATCCACACACATACACACACAGGAAGAGAATGCTAAATAATATGACTAGCTTTTTTCTGCTGGTTCATATGGTTTATTTTCCCCTTTAATAAAACTGTTTGGCTATACAGTTCAGAAGTCAAAAATTAATCAACTTATTAAAGATGCGTATATGTGTAAAATCACAGCATTGTAAAATGAATATTAAAGCGATTGAGAAAAGCTCTAGTGTTATAGTAATGTATAAGAAGATCCCTTGACTTAGAGGGAGTCCGTTGTTGAACTCGAAGCACCTGCCAGTATTTCTTCTTTGATTTCTGGTTTGCTTTCTAATTTTTTGTTACTTCTGAAGGAGCATAAAGAGCTTATAAGCGCAGGCCAGCCCACCCCACAGATGGCCGAATGATCATAGGCTGTCAATCCACTGAAATGAACCAGGCACCGAGTCTGCCTCTCCACAGGGGCACAGGCGGACTGAATGGGGCACTTCCACTGGCTTCTATAGCCTCCCGCTGGGCATTTGTGAAATGATTTGTGGCAAATTTGTTGGATCAATATAGACAGCAGAGGGTGGACACCCTCCGTGCAAAGCTGGCCTCGGCTCTGCATGACTAGGCACGTCTAAAGTCAAAAGCTCTAAGCCAATTCGCATAATCGTGCGGTGACAAAACTGGATCTTCGAACCTGTACTACACGTTTGTGGTCAGAGATTTATTGAGAGACACTTTGGGTGATATCAGCATCTAAACTTCTTTGTGGGGGCAGGGGCAGGGGGGGACAAGGTTTTGACGGATTGTATTTAAGGTGACTCGTGTTTGCTTAAGGAGTTCATGAACCTTGTGAGAGATCACATGGCAAAATGAAAGATAATTCAGAGCAGATGAAAAGCCACTTTGCAACCTTTTTTACATATTTTTTAAAGTAAAATGTACTTAACCTCTGTACTTATTCGCAAAAGTTATGCTACAAGTTCAATGTAAAAAATGCACAGGCATAAGCAAAGCATTGTTTTGAACTTGTGGAATTGGAGCATGCGTAATATTTAAGAGAAGAAAGCAGGTGGCTTGTGTACCTTACTTCTTTGCCTGCCGTACTCAGTTGGAATTAAGCATAATAGATAGACGCATGCGATTTGGTACGACTCCTAAATATATTTTTGTGACCCCTTTCAAGCAAACTCTCTCCCTTTTTTTCTCTATATCCATAAGCTGCTGGCCAGCTGAGTAGTAGAAGGACAAAGACTTGAGCCGTTCCCTCTGAATTGACCATGGCCACAGGCCATTGTTCCTGTGGTTCAGCGGGGGCAGTACACTCATCTCATATATACTAACATCAAAAACCTGTTGCTGGAAAAGTCACATTCATGATCCCTTATTTACACATGAAAAGGTGCAGATAACGCACAGACACCTGATCCATTTGTCTGCTCTACCGCGTATAACTTTTTGTGAATAGGGACATCTGTTTGGGGAGCTGAAAGCACTAGTCATGCCTCACTCACACATTTTTGCAATATTATTATTATTGTCCAGGTTAAATGATAAATTGTGATTTTGATATGAAAACTGTAATAAAACTCGCAGGGGGTTTCCTAGTTTCTATGGAAATGACTCTTCTATGGTGCTCTCAGTTAATCTGAGGTGAAAATGTTGCCACAAGCCACAGTGTTTGCATGCCGGCATTTTTCCCCCCACAGTCTTCTCAGCATGTGGTTGCCCAGTACCACAGTCATTTATAACTTCTATATTGAATTATGGTGGGGCTGTAACAGATAATCCCAGGGCTTGTGTGTGTAAAAACAAGTCCTCCCGCAAAAAAAGCAACATCAAGTCAAGTCAGGCTTTATTGTCAAGCATATACAATGGGACGTAACAGCATGCCTTTAGTTCGCTCTGTAAACAAACTGACTAAAAAAAAGTGGAACATATTAGACAAGAGCAATGAAACTCAATCTGTGCACCATTCCAAAGCACCATTTCAATCAGCTCTGTAAAAAGAAAAGAAAAAATATATTATTTGATGCTTTCTGCTTTGTTCCCAAATACACGAAAGTGTTCCAGGCCAAAACGGTCATTACCTTTAGTACCAAGCCTTGAATCAATCATTCAATGCACTGAAACAGAAGTTGGCTTCTATCCAAAGTGCACCCATTTTTCGCCGCCTGTCCGTTTTTGAAGGGGCTTGGAAGCACAAAAAAATAATCAGCAGAACATCCCGTAAGTGTGAATGCAGAGTGGCAGATGTGGCCAAGGGAGAAAAAGGCTCTCGGGCCATTGTTTGGCCCTCGGGTGTCATTTATTTGGTTGCCGTGACAACACTACGCAACCTTTATCCATTTCCCCATGCTGGACGCATGCTAATGGGAGATCATAGCTTGTATTGACAAAGATGAGAGAAGCTGAACAACAAACAGCGCGGTGTGGATGAAAGCCAGTAATATTCAGCAAGCTTTCATGGCTGAGGTGCAAAATAAAGAGCCTTTATTATTTATCATCACTGAATATGCTTGATTATCATTTCATGTTTTTAATGTTGCATGGAGAAAAGGATTTCTAGGTTGCTTAATGTTTAAGGGAGGCCCGTCCGCCTCATTCCATCAACCTCATTAAACGAGAGGGTGCAGTAATAGTAAAATAGTAATCTTTCATGGAAACCTTTAAGAGAATAATGCTAATAATGATCAACCTCAATTTCCTGAACAGTTTTCTCATCCAGGATTGTCCGGAGATTCTGGTAAACTGTCCAATCTCTCTGTCGCTCTATAAAAGATATCTGGGCGGGTGCTTATAAATAACTCGGTTTTCTTTCTGGCAATAATGCCATGATGAATGCCAGTGTCTTTTCTGCAACCCACCACCTTTCAAATAACTTGATTTACTGCCATCTGCGCAAACAGCATGCATAATAAGGGACATTCTCATTGTGACCACATTATAATTCTTACATTTACATACAACAATGACCAGAATTCCACCAGCAACAGATAAAACACAAATACAGAATGTGCTGTATAAATAATTTACTATTTATTTAATGTTTCTGATTAGTCACAATGATATAGTAATATTACAAGTAACCTCAGTAAGCACAGGTTTACCTCAAAATGTAACTGCCTAGTAAGTGATAGAGAGCACAATAGACAGAGGAAGAGGCTTGAAGAAGGTTCTCCATCAATATTCAAGTGCTCTTAGAAGAGCTGAGCCTCCATGAGTTTCTTGAAGCCTGTGCACGAAGCTGCAGCATGAACAAAGTAATTTAGTGTGCCATTGTGAACGTTAATTAAAATGAGTCTCTATTTAATCCCTGGCGTCGATGTCTAGATTTCCATTCAGACAAAAGATGATAGAGAATATGTATATCTCAGATTAATTTATAGTTAGAATAAAGAATAGCGTGAAAGGCCTACGGTGATGAAAGTAAAGCGTGGACCGACTGGTCCAAGTACGTTGCATTCATTTGTTTTTCATTTCAAAATGATATGCAAATGAGATTTTCAGAATTCAAATAATAAATATTACAAAAAAAGCTCTCATACTGCTCCTTGGCTTGATTTTTTTTTTTCATTTTACATTCAGTTTTAATTGATTTATTTTATTTGTTTGTTTATTTATTTATTTTCTGGATAATATTAACAAATGCTTGTGAATACCAGAATGTGTATTTGCAATTACAGAGGATCTTGTAGCTAGAACGTCAGAGTAAAACAGAGGATCTAGAGTAGAGTACGCATCTTAAGCGAAAATTATTTTGCAGCATAGCCCGGCTGTACTTTCAAGTCAGCTCTTTTCACAATTAAATGTCAAGGTTTTTTTTTTTGCTATTATTTTTTTCAATATATTTGGATTTATGAATATTTTCTTCCTGGGCTTTGTATGGTGGAACAGGTAGAAACAGCCAAAAGAAGAAAAGGTGAATAAACAGAACATACAGAGACCCACACCCTTGTTTAGTACATTTAAAAACTTTTCTTTTTATTACTATTGAAAGCATCTTTGCTTTATAGAATTTCTTTACACATGACTGGTGTACCGTTTTGGTTAAATTCCATCTCAAATCCTCTTTGTTTAGTCAGTGTTGTTTACTGTACACTCAGACACATTGCTCCATGTCCTAAAGTGACGATGCACAGGTGTTTAAAAAACAATAGTTCAATTCATTTCCATTGCTTCGGGTTCATCGGTGTAGTTGATGTGCCACGACTCCCTCACCCAGGCCACACCTGTGATATTCAAAGCTACCATACATATTTGCCTAATGATTAATGCACACCAGCTTTAATATACTGGTCACCATGCTTTGCATGAAATGTACTTAATGCCATGAATTCTCTTTCTGGACCTACAACAGTACTACAAAAGCCTTAAGACTAAAGTATGATTCTAAAAACAGCAGTATTAAATGTGATGAAAATTCATTTGATTGATTGATTTTTTTCATACCCTATCATACGGTATGTGTTACATTGTTTGCAATTATTACAAAGACCACTTTGACATTTTATTCTCTGTTACCTAATATTATGGATCTAAATGTATACAACTACTTAATATAAAATGTTATGGTGATTGTTTATGATTCAATTAAGAGATTTTGTTTGCATAATGGTTTAGTTCAACCATTACAAGTCTAAAACCATTAAAGATTTATAAATATTGGACTATATGTTAGTATAACTGAATATGTAATGTTTTATCCAGAGCATATTTTATACTCATATTCATTTGTTATTATCAGCTAAATATTAAACAGTCATCACAAAGAAATATGATAGTGAAAATATATTCACTATGTGTGTGTGTTATTGCATATGCAGAGTTAGCAATGGTGTGTGCCTTACATTAACTCTTCATAATAAATGTTACAGAAATTTCCAATGTGTGCAAAACTTAATGGATGCCTAAATAATATTTCTGGATTTTGTATGTAAATTAATGGTTTGTTTACTAGCCAAGGCAGTACAGTGGTGTAGTGGGTAGCACTGTGGCCTCACACCTTTAGGATGGAGGGTTCAATTCCCTCCTCGGATCTATGTGCACTGAGTTTGCATGTCCTCCCCATGCTTGCTGGGTTTCCTCCCACTACTCTGGGTTCCTCCCACAGTCTAAAGACATGTAGTTTATGCTAATTAGAGTTTCTAAAATTTTCTATAGTGTGTGATTGCTTGTGCACTATGATGGATTTTTACCCTGTCTAGGGTGTACCCCAATCCCCATGGGAGAAGCTACAGGCCTACCGTGATTTATTTATTTACTTTTAATAATAATGTATAAGGAAACAACACATCTACATATCTACTTGATATTGTAGCATAATATTCTCTGTCCTAAAGAGACTTCATCATTATAGGAAATAGTTAAAATTATTTATGTTATTCATTCATTGATTATTAATTGCTAACATTGTTTTCCCCCCTTTTTTTAACAGTTGTTAAGATTGATGATTTATAAGTACATTTATGTTTTCTGTGTTAATTATTGTCTGTGGCAATAAAACTGTTTCTGTAAAATTACCAGAGATTATGCTCAGTCCAGATTGAAGACATCAAAGATAGTGTGCTGCTAATGATTCACACTGAGCATCATGGAAAGTCTGTTTCATCTTCTTAATTAAATCATATAACTTTTAAGAGTGGGATTTAATGAAATTATGGCTAAAACTTTGTTTCTTTTGAAGTAATAAGATGATTTTCTCTACACTACAGCCAACTCAATCCATCACTACCATGACAATTGACATTTCACCATTCATTATTAATCTGTGCAATCCATATATGAGGATCTTTTCAAATCAAAAGATTTCATCTGACACATGAATTTCATGTACATGTATAATGCCTCACATACTGTAAGTATCTATTGAGTGGTTGAAATTTGTATGGCTCATTTGGGGGTGAATACATATGCAAAGACTTTTTTTGTTTGTTTAATTTTGTTGATTACAATGCCAAATATAATGTTTTTCAGTAAAATTCCATATCATGGACTATTTGGTGGAGATTCATATTAAGTATATAAAGATCATTTCAATTCCAGGAAATAAGATCACAAAATGTAGATGCTTATTCAAAGCACTGTGTTTCTGAATTACACTGTAAAATCTTGTTTCTGAAATCAGCTTTAGAATTTCTAATTTATAATAAGGCCAAAATAGTTCAGTGTCACATAGATGAAGATGGTTTCCCTTTGGGTTCTGGTTCCTCTTGATGGTTCCAACCATCGCCTCTAACTTGCTCATTACTGAAAATGTATATAATTTATATATTTCATTTATTTAATAAATATGTTAAAAATTTTATATCCGACATTTATATACTAATTTAAAACTACTTGTTTTAATGTTCCTTTTTAAAATCATCGTACAAATTAAATTGAATGGAATTGAACTGAATTTGACAAAATTATCTAGAAGTATCTGCATTAAATTTTAAAGTGACAGAGTTAATAAGAATTTGGTTCTTTGCTACAGTGTCTGTAATGAATACTTCCCAGCCAGTAAACGTTTACAACCACTCTGCTGAGATCATGGTTTGAAGGATTGGCCCCCCCATCGACTCACAGCTTGATGTTGACTGTGTGTGCTGTTTCTCAATTTCTCAACTCATCCGATTCACACCATTCCTCCTTATCCGAAAACATAAAAACGGCATCAGTCCTTTATTGCAGTGGTTCTCAAAGTGGGGCCCTGGGACTCACAAAGGTGTGTCTTTTTAAAAACTTTATTTTAGTAGTGTAAGAAATTATTATTATTAAGTTATATAATAATTTGAAAAGTCACCTAAATGAAACAGGTTTAATCCAAAATTCAGTAAAAACGTTGGTCTATAAATTAAATCAATTTGAGCATAATAATGGTCCCAATAAATAACCAGAATATAATTTCACACCTTTAAATAATGAGAGTAATATTTGAACAGCAATTAAAATGGGGCTCCTGCAGTCAGTCCTCTGCTATAATCTAGCATTGTCTTGGGCCTGAAAAGGAACGACGATGAGCTGTGTTAACTTAGTTAACATAGTTATTAATAATTTTAGAATGATCAGAGAAACACATTTTGAGTATTATGTTGTACATCTTTATTTAATCAGCAGATAGTTTTTCCTGCTCTCATGACTGTGATGACTATGTGTTAGTTATGTGTGAGGGATGGCATACAGTGAGAACACCTTTCCACCTCTCCACCTCTCCATGGGGGACTCACCTCACACATTTATTGTTTGTTGATGGAGGCAGTTGTCCTGCCCCAGCCATGACAAAAGAAGCACTATTGTCCCCACGTTTCCCTCTGCACAGGAACCAATGGGCAATTCACTCGTTCAGTTACAGCCATGCCTGTCTTTATGTACCCAGGTAAAAAGCACTCATGTACTTTGTTATACATAGGTATGTTTTTTAGGGGAATTATACTTTTAAAAATCAACCCAGTCACATTACCATGAAAAAAAAAAAGAATCTGTGCTTTTTAGTCCCATACATTTACATTTAGACTTTCCATTTACGTCTTTATCATGACTCAAATCATTAATTTTTAGTCTCCTTTCTGTCCCTTGTAATCATAGTTTTTAACAAAAAAATTTTGCACAGGCACCACTTATAAGTTTCACCTGCTTTGCTCTTTATTCTTTAAAAACCTTTTATATGCAAAAAAAAATATGTATATAATGTATAAAAAGTATGACACTCTTAGCAAACATATTATTCAATAATTATATCCAATAATATAGTATAAAAGATAAATGATATTGCAATTCAGTTAAATTAAAACAAATTTCATGAAAAATGGTTTAGATAATAAAAAAATGGAATAATATATATTACATGGGATATTATATTTGTTTATAATAATTTATAAATGTGTTTTATTATAATTTTTAATAATTTACTTTTCATTTTTAATTCTTTGGGTACAGTTCATTTAAGAATTTTAATAAAGCAAAAATATACCAAATATACCAATCAGCCATAACATAACATAACATAACATAACACCAGCACAAGGTGAATTGAATGATATTGATTATAAGTTATTTACCAATAAATTGGTGACAGGATAATTATTGCATTATAATAAAAGCATACATACAAATACACAACTTATACTTGTTTATATAAATTCTGTGAGAAGACAGAAATGTGAAAAACAAAACAAAACAAAAGGATTAGCAGTAATGTTCTAGCACGGAAAATAATATAGTATAATAGCTATATGTTTATGGCATACATGATAAAAGGAACTAACTAGTCTCATGGTCATTATAAATATTACAAATGTCCACAATATTAAACGTACCTTTTCAACTGAACAGGATCTTTGGTTAATAAATTAATTAATAACACTGGGAAAATTATATTATATAATACCCCAGGACAGGCTGTTTTAGGAAATTAATCAACTTTGAGGTAGTGAGTAGCACTGACCGCCCTGTAGTCTTCCTATACATCATACCCTACTGTTCTTTTTCTTAATAAATGCAAGAAAAGAAATGAGTGCATTGAAAAGTAATTAATTTGTTACCAATTCATTATTTGGTTTAAGGATTCATATATATTCTGTATTTTAGTTACTGCTGCATGCATAGTAAGAAAATAGTAATCTTCTGAACCTTTTTTTTCAATCTAAATAAATACTTGATTTTGAAACTATACAGCACTCCAATTAACCAAACACACTCCCCTGTGACATAACTCAGATTTCACAAACACTGACAACAACAACTTCTACTTATAGGTAGAAAAATTCATTACACACCTTAAAGTTGAATTTTTTTTTGTTCTGGGAATAAACATTGTGAATAGAGAGTGCTGTAGACAGACAGTCATATGATGAATACGCTTTGCCCTCGATAATAATGTCACTGTGTCTGGCAAGCAACTTGGTGATTGGTCACTAATTAAAGTTAAACAAAGCTGTGCCATTAATTAAGCATCTGTGGCCTCATCATTTATACATTTTCTAAAGCTGTTGAGTGTACAAATGTACAAAATTGATCTGTACGATACATCTTCATCTCCTTTATTGAACAGTATGCTAAAACCTCATACAGTATGTATTGCAGCAGAACAGTGTTGCTGAACTGCTTTAAAAGGGGAAAAAGTATATAAAAAAAAGAGAGGCTTTTTTTAATTCTCAAAAATCCATGCATATATAGACATATACTGTAGACATGTTACTAGTGGAATATTGAACAAACTGTTTATTCTGATCAATGTATTTTGTTCATTTCTATACTTTCTTTTCATAAATAGATTATTTCCAAAGCCATTTTTCAAAGGACTGACAAAAGATCAAGAGCCATCCAATTAAGTAATTTGATTTAAAACCTTATGATCCATTATAATCAGGTGAATGGCATGAACAAGTGACTTGCGTTGTGTTAGCTTCCTCTTTCCATGGCCTTTCCATGTTATTGGACACTCTGCTAATGCAGGTGACCAAAAGTGTGTTCATACGAATTTGCATGAGCTAATGTAGCTATATATAAGAATATATGAATGATGAACTGAGGACAAGATACTGGATCCTCTCATGTGGAATTAAGTTATATTATAATTTGGCTTTTTTATTTTTTATTTTTTAGAGACTAGGTATGCTCCTTAGTTTATTAACATACTTTCTCAGTTCTGGAATTATTTTGATTGAAAATCCTTCATGTAATAACACATAGCTTTTCACTGGGTGTGTGGTGACAAAGTAGAAGTGTAAAGTGACATTGCTCATTGTCAAATACAATGTGAGAAAGTGGAAACCATGCCAGAACGCCAAAAGAATTCCAGGCTGACATGTTGATGTGAAAAATCCCAGTGGCCTTTGGATTGCTCTTCGCCTTTCATGTTTTACACCGATTCCAGGAACACATGTTCAATTTACAAGTGCACTCCAAGTGTCGCACCATTATTGTCCAGTTGCTATTAGTCATAACCTTTTAGGACCCTGGTAAAAAAAGGCAAGACCATCTGCAGGAAAAAAGCCTTTTATGGTTCAGTAAGGCATATCTAAAACACAGGATTTGTTTCTGAAATTAGGGGAAAACAAGTTTCTCTAAGCACTTTCATTAAGCAATGATGACCAATATGAAAAGAATCATATTAAAAACAGTTTCATGTGAATAGATGTTCATTATACCATGAATCGGTGTGAATTCACAATAACAGCAAGTCTCTTCATCTATTAACTTTTCTTTTTTTTTCAGATATTCATATGATTTTTTTTTGCTTGTTTGTTTTATTTAATATCATCATAATTTTGACTATTCTGAGATAATTCATGCAAATACAGTCTTTATTGAATGCTTTCACCTTACAACCACCACGTTCCCTTAAACTGAGCAACTTAAACCAGAAAAAGTAACAACATACCCGACAAACAACTAACAAAAATCCTATTCATCCACATATATAAGACAAAACAATATAATCCACAACCACAAAATGTTCTAGCAAAGGTCCTTTTGAGTTTTTTTTCCTGCACCCTACAAATATTCAATCTGTTTTTTTTTGTTTTGTTTTTTAATGCTTTGTTTTTATTTCTGAGATAAAAGTGGTGAAAATGTTTTTATGCCTGAAACAATCATTTCTGATCAATCATGTTTTTATCATGTTTGCAGATATGCATGTATATGAAATTAAACTTGAGTAAATTCAAGTCAACTGGGATATTAGCTTTCTAACACAACAAATGTTCCCCAAGCACTCTTTTTTAAACCTTGCTTTCAAATAATGTTCTTGAGCTTGTGAGAAAGGACAGAGATAATGAGATCCCCTTGGTTTAAAACCACTCCCTTTTGAAAAAAAAAATGTGAAAGAAAGCATCTGTCCATTCTGAAAGAGGAAGAGTGAGGAGATGAAGCCTCTTTTCGCCCACCACTTTGGGTTTATTACTCAAACTGTGAGAATTGTTTAGCTTGAGCGCAATCAAGACACAGGTTGTAATTGTTGGTCATAAACTGTCTAGACTGCGCTCCTTCTCTTTCCTACCTTTAGTCAGACGTGATGGACGTTTGTTTTTATACATATTATAAGTTACGTCCTTCTGCTCTGTGGTGTTTTGATGCCTCTATTTAGTTTCAATGGAGATTTTTTTTAAATACATAATTTATGTTGATAAAAATATAAAGAAATATTGTAGGATTTTTAAAGTGGAAGGTTATAAGATAGGATAGTTTCATAGTTATGTATAGATTCATTGCAGTTACTTCAATAAATTGTAACAGTCTATTCATCAATTAAATGGAATTTCGACAAGCCATATATTATTAATGAATTCAATCAATATATCAGGGTTCCAAAATCAAATTATTGCTATCTTTAATATTGACTGCCAAAGGTCACCCATTCACATGTATACACTTAACTCTTAGTTACAGTTTTACAAATGGTGTGTGTGTTCCTAAATAGGAATATATGCTTCTGTGCACATTTTTGCTTTTACTAGATGGCAGAAACACCAGCTAATAAAAAAGGATTCAAAACAAGACATCATACAGTTTAGTGGGTGGTATATAAAATTTGAATATGAACAGCATATATACATTTTTTATAAACTTTCCCATCTTTATACACTTATGTATGAGATATAACATTGCCTTAAACAAACATGAGATCCACATGCTCTATAAACAGGAATACAAAGTAGGCCATTGATAGTGAAAATATATATAACAAAAAGCTATTCTCATGCACCTTATTAAAATGTCTTTCAACCGTCCAAACTGGCAAATTATACCCTAACAAATGAATACAGTGATTACTGATAAGAAGTATCAGTATAGTGCATAAATCCATATCAACTCCTTATATCAGATTTATTTTTTGCCTTTTCCATATGTAGACTTAAATGTCTGGTGCAATGGTTTTAACTTCCTATCTCAATAGGCTTAAGGGCCATCAATCTAGTTTGTGATAGTGTAAGACATAAACAATTGACAGAGAGAGATGTATTGGTAATGGCTGGGCCAGCTATTGAGGAAGGCAGTAAATTCCTTCTCACTCCCTGAGCACTTACCACTTTCGCATTATGCAAACGTGAGCGGGGGTTCGAGGATTAAAATCCCTGTGCATTTTGAAACAGCCATGCTAGTGATAGATTGAGAGCCATTTGCATTGGCATGTAAAATTTTATTCACAACCTACAAACCTGGAATAGTGTTAGGTTTAGGTTTGTGTGCTTTTAGTCTTGTTTTATGAAACAAACAAAAAAACTACATATATATATATATATATAGTCTTGAAGACTTTGGTCAAAGTCTATTGTTGTCTTTGTGTTTGATATAGAGTACTATGAACTAAACATCAACCTGTGATAAGGATACTGTGATGATCAATGCACTACTCATAGATTATTTTAACACTATGTATAACCTTTGTATATATATATATATATATATTTGTGGGTGGGTGAGATTCCTGTTAAATAAAGTTAAGTCTATATATTGTATTTGTGTTTAAATTGATAAGTGACATACTTTTCATGGTTTTCTTTAAAATAATAATCTAATATAAAACCCCAAAAGACCTTGGTCCAGGATCACCTTACATGTTTTTTTGTACATGACAACAGCTTTAACTTTGATTTTCATATTTAAATCAAAGGATGATGACGCACAAAAAAGATTTGACTTTAACCTAAGACTGTAAAAACGTCTTTTTTTTAAAAAGATCATTATTTAAAAAAAGGTTTTATGAACTTTCTCTCCTAGTTGTTTGTCCTTCTTCTTCGTGTCCGAGCTTTGGGTTTTGTTTGCTTGGCTTGATTATGTAAAAATATTTCTGTGTATTTTCTTAAAATAAAAAGATATTATTTTCTTTCATCTTTCTACATGTAAATATAGGCAGATATTAAAGAAGGGTGTGTGCATCATACAATACAAATTTAAGTCCACATTTTTCCAACAATCCAAGATTTCTTTGGGAAGCACACTATATATGATTTCAATTATAGTAGGTGGACTTTATATGTACCCTAGTCCATGGCTGTGTTTATATGTTTTGAATCTGGGTGTGCTGGATGCACTTTAGTGCAACATTGCTGTCAATAATTATGAAGTAACACAGTGATCTGTTTCTGATTTCTGATGCACGCCTGCACCCCTTCTTCGCCCCCGCCCTCTGAACACACCCCCTGCACTCTGATTAGTCAGTCCCCGGTTCTAGTCCCGCCTCCTTCTCGCTCTCTGCTTTCCTCATCAATGAAACCTATTTGAATAATGTGCAAGCACTTGGACTGGAGCCAATCAGCTGTCAGGGCACCATGATAAATCGCAATGCATTATTGATAATAATAATTACTTTGACATGCGCATTTCTTCTTGTAGGGCTAATTTCGGCCGACCTGGAGAATTTACTAAGGCGAAGGAGTAAAGCGTGTTACTATTTGCCCCAGATGGTGGTGTAGCCTGCCATGTCGCGACGCAAGCAGTCCAAACCGCAGCACATCAACTCGGAAGAACCCAGTTCCACTGAAAATGGTAAGAGCTGCTGACTAAAATTTTGGAGGTATTAGCCTTGGGTTATAATAAACTTTTTAAGGCGCACTTGTAACGTAGTCGGTGTTGCCCCTTGGCTGATATCAAAGTTTTAAAGCTTGTTTGTTTGCGCGCATTATATTAGTATTAATGTTAATTTAAATCAATTTTAATATCGTTTTTAATTTGCCAACTGTTTGGGTTTTTATATTTATAAAAAAAACTTTTATATTTATATATATAATATAAAGTTTATTTACTGGATGATTATGTTCATATTTAGTTTTGATTTTTTTTTTTACTGCAGTTACAACTTATCAAGTATTTGCAATAGATGTCTGTTGCCGTTTGTATTTGTTTACTTCAATTACAGCACATAAAATAATCCTAGATTGATTTGAGCGATAACCTGCAACAGGTTTCCCCCCCCCCTAAATTCCCAGTTTATTTTCTCCCTATTATCAGGTTGCCTGCTTAACTTTAACCTGTGGCTTTGCACTGATGCTCTGAGAGAAAGTTCTAGCCTACCACAGTCTCCAGGGGTTAGAAGTACAATTCCGCCGTCTTCATGTTAGATGATTTTCTTTTTTGTGTATATTCATAGATACGCGGGCGATGATCAAAACAAAGGCGATCAACATTTTTTTTTGTTGCACGAAACTTGATTCTGGGAACAAACTGGCCACAAAAGCAATAAACCCCCACCTCGGTTAAGATGCATGAGTTTCTGGGGGTGGGGGATGGGGCGAGGACTTGTGGAGGTGGGGGGTCAATGGCTGTTCACATATGTAAACTGTAGACCCGCTGCATGCTCTCTGTCCAGGTTGACCCCTTTACATGCGCCTTTCTCTGGGTCTTATTAACTACAAAAAAATCAGCATGTAACCTGTTTCTCACTATGAAATCATAGTTCACTTTTAATTGTTACAAAAAACTTTGTGTGACTGGTATTATTATGTAATTTGAGTAAATAGTGTTTGACCTCGCGATGTTGTGCCTTTTTTGGTCGACGCGCCCCCTTGTGGTGATTTGCTTCTTATCCGATTATTCTTCACTCGCTGTAGGATTTAACAGTTCAGCTATAAATTGTTCAATGTTTTCGATAATATTTTTTTCTTCTTAAAAATTCGATATGAACCACAAAGGTGACTCTGTGAAACACCAATTTTATATGTAATTTACTGTATTATGAATACAGCTCTTACAGTGTCCAAACCTGATCAATTATTTAGTTTCTTCACCCCCTCGCACCTAAATTTGTTTCGCTTGAACATGGGTATCTACCTCGTCATTTTATTTTGTCTGTAACACAAGCTGCAACTCATGAGGTACTGGTGGGGGGAGGTTATGAAGGGTGAAATAAAAAGGATGCCCAGTGAACAAACAATGAACCTTTCTCAGTTTCAGTGCTGGAATGTTAATGATTTTTATCTATTTCTTTTTTCATGTAAAAAAGCAACATTTGGACAACAAGCTGACTGAAAATGTAAATACTGAATGGTTAGCTAGATCAGTTAATCTGACATTTTTGATTATGTAAAGTTGACTTTAAAGAGTAGAATTGTCAACCACATCTTAAAATTAAGATGTTCGTGTCCTTGTTAAATAAATGAGGAGAAATTATTCTGGTATGGCTGTGCCTGCTCAAAAATGATCCTATTCCCTCATAAAGCTTTAATCACACCCTTTAATCATATTCTGTTTAAATATAGTTTTGCTAAACTGGTTGTTATGATCAGAGTACAATTTGAGTCTGGTGAACAGTGCCTCAATAAGTCAGTCATGGAAAATGGTGTACAATAGTTATGTTCATAATTATTCTTAATCTATTTGTTGTGCATGCACTGCCAAAATCTCACTTGTGTCCACCTTTCAACTGTCTCTCTCTCTCTGGGTGATGTTTCTTTGTTGCTGCAGGGGTTCTACAAGATGCCCACACAGAGGAAGGGAATGAAATCAAAAGGTGCCGAATGGAAGAAACGAGAGTCTGTGAAAAATGCTGTGCCGAGTTCTTTGATGAAATGGAGTTTCTTGAACATGAGAAAAACTGTACTAAGAGTCAACAGGTTGTCATTATGAAGGATGGGGAGGGAGGTGAAATACCACTCGAGTTCTCACAACGCTCTCCTGAATTCCAAAGCGATCACAGTGATGGCCGTTCTAGCAGTAATTCTCATTCGAAGCACAGCATTGAGTCAGCAGACACTACTGAAGATGCATTGCATTTAAATGGAGATGGTGACTCAAAACAATCCCAGGAGGACCTGTCCAACAGTCTTGACATTGGTTACATAGGGTCTTCCAAATTGCAAGACTCTAATGTTACCTTAGAAGCCATGCCTGCCACCAGAGTAGCCGTAACACAGCATTCAAGTTCATCTACTCAGAAGTCGCCCTCTCTCACTCCTCAAGATGCCTTACATGCAATACCCATGATCCTTGAGCAGTTGGTTAGTCTTCAGCAACAACAACTGCAGCAGATTCAACTGACTGAACAGATTCGAATGCAAGTGGCCATGATGACGCCCCAGAGTGTACAGTCTGCGATGGGAGCTACAGTGGATCCTCTGAAGGCACTTGGTGCACACCTTTCCCAGCAACTTTCAGCTGCTGCTGCTCTAATAGGAAAACGTACAGGCACACAGAGTTTGTCTTTAGAAGCTCTCAAACAAGGCAAATTACCCCAGTCCAGCAGCATTCCCGCATCACTTGCTGGAAATGTTGGTTCCATACCCATAAAAACCGATACAATCAAAGGGCTGCCAGATCTAGCAAACAGGCTTCCAGCTTTACTTCCACAATCGCCAGCAGTTCTGGCATTCCAGAGCCCATTTACTAACCTTACAGCAAACATGGATCCTGCCAAAAAAGGCAAAAACAAGATGCATGGCATTGCAGAGTTAAAGAATGGAAGCGGTGAGCAGATGTACAAGCATAAATGCAAGTTCTGTGGAAAGACATTTGGGAATGACAGCGCATTGCAGATTCATTTGCGTTCACACACTGGCGAAAGACCGTTTAAATGTAATATTTGTGGAAATCGTTTTACAACTAAAGGAAACCTTAAAGTGCATTTCCAAAGACACAAAGACAAGTACCCACACATTAAGATGAATCCGCATCCTGTACCCGAGCACCTAGACAACATTCCTACAAACAATGGCATTCCCTATGGCATGTCTGTGCCCCTGGAGGAATCCAATATTGTAGAAAACAAACCAGTGATCGGGGTCCCATCCACAGGTACCTCATCAGTGCTCCAGGGATTCAAACCTTCTTTTGATGTTCCAGTTACTGGGGATCTTTGCACACAAAGACCCTCCTCATCTGGCAGTGATGGTGCATCCATTTCATCAGGCATGTTCAGTAGTGAAGTAGGATTGGACCAGAGCAAAGATGTTCCGGATGCACTTGGTAGCCTGCATCAAATTAATGGGAACGGTGTCCTAGGTGAGAATGGGTCAGGCACAGCCAAGCTTCAGGAAATGGTGGATGGCCTGGAGAAGAGGACCAATGACCCCAATGAATGCCTAATCTGCCACAGAGTCCTGAGTTGTCAAAGTTCTCTTAAGATGCATTACCGTACGCACACGGGTGAGCGACCATACAAGTGTAAAATATGTGGCAGGGCCTTTTCTACGAAGGGTAACCTTAAGGCCCATTATGGTGTCCACAGGGCAAACACTGCTCTCAAAATGCAACACTCCTGCCCAATTTGCCAAAAAAAGTTTACCAATGCTGTTGTGCTACAGCAGCACATTCGAATGCATATGGGTGGCCAAATTCCCAACACTCCATTGCCTGAAAACCAATATGACGGCCCTGAAATGATGGACTCCAGTTTGACAGAGAAGAACATTGATGCAAGTGGGCTTGAGGAAAGTATGGAAGAACAAGATGCAGATTTTGACAATCAGGAGAATGCAAACAGCTCTGAGCCCATTCCTACTTATGCTGCCAAAGCAGATCAGCCATTCAGTGGCTCCCCTGCCATGTTTACTGGAATTACTGCCCTAGAAAACCATATGAAAAGCCTCACATCAGCTCTGAACCTGCAGCGACAGAGCAGCACTGCATCCGAGAGTGATGGTGGGCTCAAAGAGTCACCGTCCACAGCAGGAGAGCTGGAGTACAAGAATGGACATAGTCCGGTTGTGTCAGATTCTGCGTCATTTCACTCTTCGTCCCCAGTATCTGGACAGATGGAGAATGGACAGGCAAAATCCCCAGATTCTGTACACCCAGATGATTTGACTGGAGGGACTGCCAGACCAGAGTCTGATGGAAGTCTGGATTTCAGTGAAACAAATGGAGCCCTGGATTTGACTTCCAGTTTCAGTACAAAGGCAATCAAAGAAGAACCTGGTCTGTCTTTTTCTAATGGAGAATATTGTAAGTTGTTCAGTTACTTTTAACCTTTAAAATTCTTTCAAAATGTGGTAACTATATGGAATAATTTTGGCAAATATGTCTGTTTTACAGCTGCTGGTCATATGCCTTTCATGAGAGTGCCTCCAAGCCTGGTTAAGATGGAAATGCCAATTCCTTCTGAGAATCCGGTCAGTGCCAATAATCAGCATGGATCACAGTCATCCCAGGCGGCAGGCACACCGCCGCCCGGCTCTAGTGGCTCTAGTGCCCCTCGTCGCTCTGCCAAGCAGCATCTGTGTAACGTGTGTGGCAAGAACTTCTCCTCGGCCAGTGCGTTGCAGATCCATGAACGTACACACACTGGAGAGAAACCGTTCGCATGTACCATCTGTGGTAGAGCTTTTACAACAAAAGGAAACCTCAAGGTAGATTGTAATTGCATTACTCCATATGCTTTTAAATTTAGTGTTCATTATGAACTAGTGAGCATCTTGTTAGTGGATTGCTTTGCTGACAATTTTAACCCATTGATTGCAGGTCCATGTTGGAACACACATGTGGAATAATTCAGCAAGGCGTGGTCAGCGTTTGTCTTTGGAGAACCCTATGGCATTGATGGCCATGGGTGCTGAGTCTAAGATGATCCCAGACATGTTGCAGCCCCCAAAAGATTTGATCTCCTCACCAATGAACTTTGACCCATCAGTGTGGAATCAGTATGCTGCTGCTTTCTCGAATGGGCTGGCCATGAAAGCCAATGAAATTTCTGTCATCCAAAATGGAGGAATACCACTGCCTGGAAGCCTTGCTGGAGGGCCGTTGGTTGGCTCCACTGGAGGTTTGATGAAGATGGATTCCCATTCGGGCATTCCGGGTACGGTTGCTGAAATGGAAAAAAATGGTTCTGAGAGTGTAGTAAAATCCCAGTTTCCACATTTTATGGAGGAGGGCAAAGTGAATTAAGACCACGCTAAGGTTTCCTGAGTGAATTGAATGACTGCTCCTCTACCAACGTTTCAGTGGGCACAATCAAATTTGCGTTTTTGTTATTTTTGCATTTGCAAAGTCATAATGACCTAATATGAGCAACACTCCTTCATTTAAGAACTTCTTCTGAAACATTAAAATTGATGTAACTACTGTAGTTATTAACTTTCTTTTTTCTAATATATGCGGGTATTTGTCAGTAATGTTTCTAGAAGTTGAATGTAAGTTTTACTTGAAAATCTTTCTTCCAGAACTGTCCTTCTAGTGAGAATTTATATAAACCAGTTTTACCAGATCTTGCAGTAAATTGCTATAGGCTATCACATCACAATTATTTTGCATCACATTCTAATAGTCCCATCGTTGGTGACTGTGCTCAGTGATGATACGTTTAAGGCATGTTTATTTCTCAGCTAATCTTGGGCAGTGTAGAATAGTTGTATAACAGTTGCTGAAGTTCCTGTTCGATCAGTCTTGCTTGTTTAAAATGACTGGAAACTAGATTTCATATTAACTTATTCTATTGAATTGCAGTGTAGGTTCTATCTGCTTTACCAAAAATGTAATTTAAGTGCCTCTATGTGGTGCATGTCTTTAAAGGAAAAAAAGCACCAAGATTATAATGAAGGTTCTTTGCAGATCTTTTTGTTTATGACCAAAGTGTACTATATTTTTACATGTAGCTTTAGAGTATTGTTTGAGAAATCCACAGTAAGCATTTAATGTGGCATTTAGGCCTTTTTTTTTTTTTTTTTCCCCTCCCCATCAGTGGAACTGAACATCCTTTATTTGAAATGTTTGTAAGGTTTTTCCTTTGTAAGGGCCAGTACAACGCTGAAATCCCTGCACTTTATTTCTCTACATTCGGCCAAGATTTAGATTTTAACTGGACCATCCTTTGACCAAGAAGCTGTTTGCTGTTACTTTTATGGTTTGTCTTATTGTTTTTTTTTTTTTTTTTTTTTTCTCCCTGCACAGTGTTTTCATGTTTTCTTACTTTTATTCATGTTAGCTGTGTTAGATGTGTTGTAGATGTCTGGACAAAATGTGCTACTTTTGTAGTGTGTCAAAGGGAACCCAGCAGACAGTTTTTCATCATGTTTTGAGACCCTGCCACTTTGTAAGTGGATTGGAACCATCAACTTGGGTCAAACATCTACCTCAATTAGATGCCCATGTTCTTGAGCTACTGACTTGAACAGCTGTGTATGTAAACTTTTTTTTTTTTTTTTTTTTTGTTCCCCCCCCCTGTCCAGTGCTCTGAGTAGGTAATATTGATGGTTACAGTCTTTCCAAAACCTGCTGATTATTATTATTATTTCTTTCTTCTAGTAATGAATGTATCACTGGACACTTTGCACAACTCTTGCTCAGAATAGAACAAGGTGCCCTCAGAAAAGACTCCTGTACATTTTCTTTTGTATGCATTGCCAAGTTGTGCCTTTTTGTGACTGAAAAGGAAAAAAAAAAAAAGATTTTGTCGGATTTTGGTCAGAGGGGTCTTGTATTCTTTAAATGCTGAGTCTGTTTTAGGTTTGTTTACAGTGTAGCCCTTTTTGTAAATGGTTGCCCCAGTTCTCTTTTGATATATTTTGAAAAATAAAACCAGGATCTTTCAAACCAAAGCCTGTGAGAGTTTAATTTGAGTGTATTTTGCTTGAGTGAGAGACGCTAATTTGAAGAATGTGTTAAACTGGGAGTGCGCGAACCTGAGACAGGACGGGGTTGATCTATTGCTTGGGGGACGCAAAGAAATACAGCACACTAATATTCAACATATCTGTGATCGGAAGGATGCATTAGGTTAATTTACTCGTCTGTGGCTATCATATGAATGGCAGGGAGAGGAATATGAATCGTGGACGTGCGGGCAATAACCGTATCCCATTCGCGCTCATGTGTCAGAGCATTACTGAATAGGCGACTCTAGGCTCCGTCAGCTCTGTTCGCTTCCGCCCTGCCGGAGACACGCCTGGCCCGAGCTCACAATCGCGGTCAGTCCGGGAATGGCCGGAATGATTGACAATATTCCTCTGCAGCCGGTGCGGCACAAAAAACGCCATGACAACAAACATAAAATCGGGTAAGGCCAGCGTTCAACTGTAGCGTCATCTTCACATAAGGGAACCTGTCTGTTTGTTTGCTCGGTTAGCCTGTTAGCTTTGCCGCTAACATACAAAGGGCGAATGAAAATACGTCTGGATATCTGCTTGTTTATCATTTCAGCTTTATTTTAAATTCGTGAAATAAAACGCTTTGATTTCTTTTCATTCGGTCAACTATTATAGCTTTTTATTATAGCTAATACGTTTCCTGAACTACCGAATGCACCTACATCCTTGTTCCGGGTCTAATCGGTAGGTGCAGGTGCGTGTTGTTGTTTCAAGACAAAAAAAAAAAAACATGAGAAACATGGCAGGATTTCATTTTTAGAGTAAGCTTTTCAAAATGCAAATCTTATCAACGCTGCATGTCGGTAAACTAAGAGGGCTTGGCTTTGTGTCTGACTGTACCTGTGAAGCGCTTGTAATAGTCGGTATTCGAGTCGTGTTATGCTTTTGTTTCAGTAGTCGCAGTTTCGAGCTGAATTAAAATCACTGCTTCATAAACATCTTTTCCCCCTGAATAAGCATTGATATTGAATGCTAACGTTTGTGTTCTCAATAGGCTAATGTGGAACTGAGGATGGGCGTGTATATAGTACATTCTTTTTCATGTAGATGAAGCTTATCCTTGTCAGTGGTCAGATTCCCCTCACTGGAAAACACTGGGTCCAGGTAGGGACACACCCTGAATTTGACCTCAGGCTATCAGAGGGGATCAAGCAGACAATTTAGTTTGGATAATCCAATCCTTGTAGGAGGAAGCCAGACAACATGGAGGAAAACACAGAGAGTAAACCCGAGTTTGAGATTAATCCCAGGACCACAGAGATGCGAGATGGCAAATCTACCTACCTACTGTGCCACCATAATATTCTTTACGAATGCAATTAGGTTATATTTTAATCTAGCCCATTCCTTTTACATAAGGGACACTGTATAAACACATGCACAGTCTGCTATTACAGACACATGAGTATCATGTACCTCAGCCAAATGAAGTAAATCATAGTCAAATGGTTTTATCAGCAAGCCGGATATATACAGTAAAAAGATAAATCTATTAACCCGGTCTAGAACAGGTGTCGAGTACAACCAACACGAATGCCTAAAGGAATTAAATAATGCTTATGTGCTTGCATTCAACATTTAAGGGATGTGAAATGCTCATTAACATGCACAGGCTCATCATTTGTGGTATCATATATTACAAAAAAAATATTTCTAAAGCGCCATTTACTTAAATAACCTTGTTACTTGGGCACACTTTAAGAAGGACAAATTTTTTATTAAGTACCCTAGTGCCCAACCCTTTTAAAAAAATATATATATTGTTGTATGATTGTGTGTAATTTTGCTTGAATTGGACTAGCATCATGTGAGGGATATTCTTGACTTTCACCTCATGTCTTCTTTCCAAAATAAAGAATTTATTGAAGATGAATGAAAGTATAAATTAATCTGACTAATAAACTATACATTAAAACAACACACATTACTGCACAGGTTACCTTCCAATATACTGTTAACATTGAATTGAAATAGCATAACTTCAGTCTTTTTATGTTGCTTACACCCTTTTTTTTATTAAAATAATTTTTGAGCAAATGTATGTGTACATAATAAGGGAAGGGAATATTAAAAACATACTATATCTTTCCAAGTCATGCCTCATCATGGTCTATTTGCAATGGAAATTGTTTAAAAGAATTGAAGGTACTTCGTGATGCAAAAATGAAGAACAAAATAATTGGACACCTATTTTCAGCCCATGGTATTTAGAATATCTCAGCATATTCATTAATGAGTACATAAAAAAAAAACTTATGTAGGCAAAATTTTTTGGTGCTATGCTATTATATTATGACATATAAGTAAAAAATGAAAATGCTATGTATTTGGAAGGTCATTTTGATTCAGATAGTAGTTGACACAGACCTCTGTGCCAAAACTCATTATGTTGGAGATCGAGCTTGTTTGAGAAGGGAGGTGGTTGGTAGACACTCAAATGTTACGGTATACGTGGCTGAAGGACTTGAATTTATAGTATCTGGTTGAAAATGAAAGAAATGGCCATGAATAAAAAAAAAGACTGACTTTTGAAGTAAAAGACACAAATTTTGTTCTTATGATAAAGCTCAGTTTGTCTTTCTAGATGTTATCACTTTTGCCTTGGTCATGCCTAGTTTTTACATGGCTGTTGCTTATGATAAAATATATTACTTCAGTTTGTAAGGATCCATTATTCGCAACAACTATACCAGACTTGTGTAGATCTTCATTCCTGTGGAAGTTGTATTAATGTTGGGTCATACAATACAACTGAGGTAACAAGGTAGTTATCTTGTAATCAGGCCCAGTCATGAATTAATATACTCAGGGAATGAGTTAATATTTTGTGGCCATGACCTAAGAGAGGCGACCACAGTTTGTGCAACATAAAAGTCGCCCCCATATGGTGTGTAAGTTGAGCCTGTGAGTTAATATGTTGTGGGGACGTCATACATAATATGTAGTCTCGAGATAATTATTCGGAGCGAGGATTCACATAAGGTAGAAAATTCTATGTCGTAATTTTGGTGATTTCATTATGACCGTATGTGTCATTCCTAAATATTACAAAATCATCTACTTGCTTAGTCATCAGTAGCCACAACTGTGCAATTTAATTCACATCAACGTGTCAGTTCATGAGCTGAGTATATTATCTAGTGACTGCAAAATATTCATTTTGTGGCCCGCCATATATTAAACAAATAACCGCCAGGTCACCATGGAACTGTAAGTTCCTGTTACAGCTTCAGAACTCTTCAGTGTTTATGCAGGAACAGAAGTAACCCTGAGCCGGGACAACAGTGGTAGTGAATTACCTCCTCAGTTAGGACAAACTGTACAAAATGATACAATACGAAAGGTCCTGGTTAAGGCTCGGCACACTAAGTGAAATAACGTCATTTTCATGTCAAGACCCTATAATATGACATCAGTGACGATGCAGCATTTCTTATGGAAAATAAATAATCTGCCCTTTATCAAATTTATAAGTAGAGACTCTTTGGTAAAGCTTTTATTTCTCCAGAGATCTTGACAAAGGAACCCAGGAGAAGAATATGCAAACTTGACCTTTACAAAAAAAGCTAATCCATGTAAATTACTTTACCATTTTTGTACTCATTGTATTTATAGCAGAGTGAGGAAACGTATTTGCAGTAGCAACAAAGAATTTACTGCACTTCAGAAGGGCACAGCTGGAGGCAAAGTGTTGACTGTGAATAATTTGGGATGCTTTAACATCTATATATGGTTTTATGTTGAGAGAAATGAGATATGTAATTGAATGGATTTAATTAAAAGAAATTAGGAAACAAATGCAACTGTATTTTTCAGGTGCTGTCCATGGTCGAGGTGCTGTGGATCAGGGGAATTTCGACCTAGGACAGTATGGCTAGGCCACCCTGAGAAAAGGGAACAGCGGTACCCTAAGAACGTCATCAATAACCAAAAATATAATTTCTTCACTTTTCTTCCTGGGGTAAGACACAATGAATGTTCACCTAAAAGTACTGTGTTTTTTTTTTTTTGTCTCTTAACACAATACTACAGGCAATTCATTTAGGACACTTAATATGGTATACATATTTTCCTAAACCTAGCTAATCTTCAGAGATTTTCTTACATCGGCCCCTCCTTAAAACATCATTTACCAGATTTTTGTTTAAAAAGGTTTGCATGGCAAATAACCTTAGATTATCTATAGTGTGTGTAAGAATAAATCTGTCACTATGATCGTGAATATTAAGGCACAACACCAATTTAAAACACATTATCATATATATATATATATATATGATTGTGTAATTTAGGAGCAGCAACTCTCAAGTATGCAGTCTTAGTAAAACTAGATAGTGAAGAATCTGGTCCACTATAGACTCCTGTTCGTGGCTGACAGGAGTGGTCTTCTGCTTCAGTAGCACATGCATATCAAGATTTGGCCTACTGTGCATTCTGAGATGCTTTTCTACTGACCATGGCTGTAAGGAGTGGTTATATATGAGTTAAAGTTGCCATCCTGTCAGCTTGCACCAGCTGCACAATAGCTGTGCTTGAAAACCCTGAGAGATCGTTGATTTCTGAACTACTCAAATTATGCTTGTCTGCCACCAACGACCACAACATGATCAAAGTCACTGAGGTCGTATTTTTCCCATTCGGATGTTTGATGTGATGCTTAACTGAAGCTTGTGACCTGTATTTACATGTTTCTATGCACTGTGCATGATTGGTTGATTGGATGTTTTCACTAATATGCTGATGTCCGGGTGTTTCAAATTAAGTGACCGGGGATTTATATCAGCATCACAGTTTATTAACATTAGGGCCCAAGCATTATGACCTCATCATCTTGCTATGATGGTTTTGATGTCTCACAAGTGCAGATGTCATAGTGTGCGAGGGCCCAATTGTTTTTCTAAGGATTATTATTATTAGGGCCCAAGCACTGACATCAGCACGATGATGACATGACTATGACAGGTAATTTAGCTGCATAGCTCATACACACTTGCACATATACATATATGTCAAACTCTGTACAGTTCTAGATCTCATTGAGCTGAACAATTTTCACTATGCATGTCAGGGGCCCAGGGTTAGCCCTAACCCAAGTCAACACAAAGTCAGTTATTTTGGGTCGTTTTCAAAATGCACACAATGGACACACTACACACATACATACACACACACACACACACACACACACACACACACACCCTACACATCCTCCACAAACGTTGACAAGCACCTGCACCATTATGATCACCATCAAACCCGGCCCATACTGTATGATCTCAAACGTTAAGGGATTTTTGATATCTGAAAGGGTTTAGCCGTAGCAATGCCTTAAACTTATGATGACAAGTGGCTACTATGTTCCTGGGTGACATCATATTACGTGACATTACATTGAGTGACATCTGCATCCAGGACTTTTGGAGGTCTTACCATGGTCAAAAGGCACACAGGTTGTATATTGGGTTGGCCCAAGCACCTGTGCCATCGTGTGAAAGAGGCATCAGAAAGCGACGTTCAGCCGTAACCTGCCCTAAACTTATGCAGAAAATGACACATGACTTCCTGAGCGGGGCTTTTAAGAGATTATGGCGGTGCACTCAGGCGGTGATGGCTTTTTGGAGGTCTTAACTTGCTAAAAAGCGCACAGGTTGTGTGGTGCGCCCAGGTGGCGATGGTGCAGGTGCTTGGCCCCACTCATTGTTGCTTACAACTATATTGCTTGCATCTTTACAGAAATGCTCTGTACTGAACATTCCATGCTTTCAGTTGCCTTGAGCCTCATTTAGCTCGCACAATTTCATGCACTTTCATACACATTTCATCTGTAGTATTTGCTGCAGAATGAAAGGTTTTGTAAATACAGCATTTGGTCATGTTTTACATAATAATAATATCTACCTGCATCTATAACCTTTAATAGTCATGCCAAGTTTTTTATTTATTATAATATGATCCATTATGTTTGCAGGTGCTGTTCAACCAGTTCAAGTACTTCTTCAATCTGTACTTTCTGCTGCTGGCCTGCTCTCAGTTTGTAAATGAACTCAGACTAGGAGCTCTGTACACTTACTGGGTTCCACTGGTGAGTCAAGACTTTTTGTGCCTGTGGTGTTTTTTTTTTGTTTGTTTGTTTGTTTTTTTGCTTATGAAATATTTCTAATCCTGCAATATACATCTATTTATGTTTGGTACAGGGCTTTGTTTTGATCATCACCATAGTAAGGGAAGCAGTCGAAGAAATACGATGTTTTCTGCGGGACAAAGAGGTCAATTCACAGATTTATAGCAAGCTCTGTACAAGAGGTGAGCTGTTGCTTCCACTGCATTGACATGCAGCTGGATGAAGGCTGGCAGTGTTTGTCTCAGAGAATAGTTATGCTGTGAATGTATGAGGGGCGTTCAAGTCAAACTAGGACTGGTGTTGAACTATCTTTTGAATGAAAGCGTAAAACCGATTGACATTACAGAAGACACAGTATGGAAATGAGACTCTTAGACGCCATAAAATATTTTGCTGCAAACATTTTATAGAAGGCCATATGTCCATCGAGGTGGACTACAGGCGTTTCTGTCAAAAAACAGGAGTTTAAATGCTCTCTGGGGAAAATCGGTCTGGCGTTCTGTTTTCGCAGGATAATGCATGACCTCATACTGCTCACCACACCACTTGTACATTACAGGAACTCGTCTGGGAGGTATTGCCACATCCGTATAGTCCTGACCTCAGTCCAAGCCATTTCCACATGTTTGAGCCATTACAGGAGTTCCTGGGAGGCCAGAAATTCAGCAATGACGATGACATGAAGCAGCCAGTCCAATCATGGTTCCGACGTACAGAGAAAACCTTCTAACTTGATGATGTCCAAGCACTAGTGAAATGTAGGGATAAATGCATTAGTCAAACAATCTGTTAATTAGCAGGGAGAAATAATTTTTTTTTTCTCTCAAAAGTGTTTGCTGTTATTCTGCACAATTAAAAATCCCAGTTTGACTTGAACATCCCTTGTACATACATAGTGGCCCAAAAGTCTGAATCCATAAAAAAAAAAAGGTTTTATCAGTGTAAAATACCAGAACATTGAATAGTAATGTATCAGAACTGATGTTTTTACATGCAGATATGATTTCTGTTTTTAGCACAACATTTGTTCTGAGCCATCTCTACTACAATTCTACTGACTTCAGATGACCCTTAAGAAAACCGAGAATGGTGTTAGGTCTGGTTTTATTTGATCTTCTCTTGTTAGTTTCAAAGTCATCATGGGTCTGAAATGAAATGAAAAATATAAAATTTCATATAAGGAAAATCCAGACTTTTGGGCTACTCTTAGGCATGTAAAAGTGTGTTTAGTCATTACCTACTGCATACTACTGTAAGTAATTGCCTAGAAAAGCTAAACAGCTGAACTTGTAATTTGGCCTCAATATCTAACATTGTACTCGCTTTCCAGGTGACAAACGTCACGATTAATGTGCAGAGCAGGAACATTTCTAATGACCAAGCCCTATTGTAATGTACTAATATGCACCTCAATTTGGTTTAAGACAGACTTAAAAAAAAATCCAAACTATCCCTTTAAAAGTGCTTTGCTCTTGTCTTCTTATCTGTCCACACTTATCTGCACTCTTTTTTAGCACTAGCAGCCCCCCACTGCAAAATTCTGTAATTATGATTGTGCTGAATGAACTGGAAATGGAGAAAGTTATATTTTCATGGGAAAATATAATGCTGAAGTGAAGGGAAAAAAAAAATCTTAAAGTTATATGTACTCAGCAAAAAAAGAAACGTCCCTTTTTCAGGACTGTGTATTTCAACAATAATGTAAAAATCCAAATAACTTTAC
>JAQMYJ010000015.1:19063701-19102422 GCA_030014305.1 Clarias laeviceps | reverse complement strand
CAAATATTTACACATTAAGTTTACTGAAAGTAAAAACAGTTGAAAGTCAGAGGACGTTTCTTTTTTTGCTGAGTATACATTTGCCCCATGCAAGTGCTGAGCTTTGGCATTGAGCAATGATGTGGTTCTTCATTATTTGTTAATAATTGTTTTAATAGACATTAACAGGGTTGCACAATTTGCTTAAGAAATCACTTTGTGATTATTTTGACACATGTTGAAAGTGCGATTTTTCTTTTTTTAACTATCCAGAGTGCCATTTTATTTTCTAGGCTAACAGCAAATAACTGGACAAATGATCTCATTAAGAGGATGCTTGCCAATATTTATTCATATATAATTCTTAAAATATTATAATATTTATTAAAAAATATATAATAATATATTTAAATTATTGACAAACTTTATATATATATTTCTATGTGTATATTACCTGTAATAAATTGCAGTCTTTTGTGATTAAATCATTGCGCAGATCCATATAGGGATTTTAAAAAAAATATGCAATTAATTGTGCAGCATTTTATATATATATATATATATATATATATATATATATATATATATTTTACATATTACACTTTCCTACACCCTTTCCCCAACTTCACTCTAATTTTCAGTATCAGAATACAACAACCTTTTTGATACCCTATGTGCACATACCTGTATATGTGTACATGCTAATGTTTTGCATATGCTTCGTATGAGGTCCCTACACAGGTTATAGGTCGCTGACCTTTTCCAAACAATTTTAGTCATTAATTTGGAGTGGAGTGAAAGAGTGTTCTGCCCACTTCCAAACTCTTGTAAAGACTCATAGGAGGGTATTGTTAAGAAGTAAATGGAAACCTTGAGGTCTGGGAAATCTCACCAAAAACTCTTCAAGTGAAATTGAATATGTACCCATAAATATCCATATGTATAATCCACGATTAATGCCTTTCTCACCGAAATACCATAAAATAAATGCAAAAAAGTAACTAAGTAGCATGTATGCATAGACATATAATTAAATTTTATATGTTCTTTATTTCTGTTCTAAGTTATTATGGGTGCTATATGGTATTTTAAGACAATATATTTTCACGGTTGCTTTGCTTTTGGATGGTTGCTTTGTTAATCCCTGTTTTTGTCTTCTCTCAGGAACCATGAAGGTGAAAAGTAGCAGCATCCAGGTTGGAGATCTTATCATTGTCGAAAAGGTTGGTGTGTTAATCATCTCTGTCTTTGTAAAGGTTTGAGATCTTGTGACTAATGGCATCTAATGAATGCTTGAGCTGCTTTCCCTACTTTAGAGATTTGTAACTTGACTCTTAAGCCAAACATTATGGTGAAACATTTTTATTCATTTATTAATTCATTTGTAAAATAATTATAACCCTTAGTTCCAAAGGTTTATCTTAAGTAATAGCATAATGGCCCTTAGCGTAAAGTGTAGCTTAGGGCCACTAGATAGTTTATTAGTAATCCGATGTAATGACTCACTGGTATTTTGTGTTGCCTTTTGTTCAGCAGTTGTCTTTTTGTCGTGCAGTCTGTAGCTTGTTGTAAGAAGATTTGCTTGTCGGCCGTGTAAACTTTGAAGACGTGAATGATCAGGCTAGGTTTCCGTCTGGCACCCTGAAGAAATGTTTGCTCAATTACCATGTTAGCAGTAAACTGAAAGAGTTCACACCTTACTCTGAATGTAACCTGAATCCTTTACTTGACTGCAAAGCCATCATCTTTGTAATTGTATTGTAATTCAAATTCAAATTATAACTTGAGTGACAACAGATATTTACTGTGTTTAAAATGTATCAGGGGGTGGATCAGGCAGCTGGGACAAACAGATTTCACATGTGAGCTTTCAGTTATTAATTTCCAGTTGCGTGTTGAACAACCATAAAAAAAAAACTAAAATAAAAGGATACGCTTAATGGGGGGGGGGGGGGATTGGGGCGGCAATGTTTTCATTTGATATGTAGCTATGTATAAAATTAACAGGGTAAAGGTGTTGCTGTAACTATAGCACATGGTTATGAATACCCCCCTCCCCCCAGATAAGCCGTGGGGGTATAAATTGATTAATTTGCATGCATAAACAGGTATGTGGACTTTACAAAACTGTATTTTAATTGACCAATTGCAACTTATTTAGAGAAAATAAAGTTGCAAGACAGATAGAAATTAAATCTTTGAGCAGATGTAATGTTCGGAGAATATGTTAAATCTCATAGCCAGGGGACTTGGATTTATATTAAAGGTGCAAATCTAATATTCTAGTTAGATATAAACTTTATCAGGATACTGTACTAGCTTGGCATGTTGTGGTATAACGTTTTACCTCTTTCTAGCCTAGTTAGTTTCTGGGCGACCAACTAAAAGGAACTGAGCAATAGCACCGTGGAGGTTTTACTTACTTCTACTGTTGGTTTAAGTAATAAATCTATGATTTATATCCCTCAGGTATTTTAAAGTCATATGGAGTGCTTCAGAACTTTGCAGCCTTAATAGACTTTGAGTACCAGTCCAGGATGTGAATAATTTTCTCTTGGAATCACTTAATAAACAGGCCATGTACTGCAGTGGATATAATTAAAATGATATAGAAGCGAGTTACTCTACCAATCATTAGGTTATCATGTTTCTTTTTATAACAATCTCTCCTCCTTTCTTTTATGTTCAACTCTAGAATCAACGTGTTCCTGCCGACATGATCTTCCTGCGGACCTCTGAAAGAAACGGTAAACATCCCGTTTCTTCATCAACCTGTCTTCCCAAAAGAAAGCTAGCAAGTGGAACAACCCAGGGGAAATGTTTAGCTTAAATTGTGGACCCTTGTCACCCTTTTATGTCCAAAACATCCCTCAGTGTGGAGAGATGGTGTGCCATAGTCAGACTATGGTTTTTGAATCTTGGTCTAAAAAAGCTTTTGCCTGCTCAGCTTGTTATGGCATGGAATAATCAAATTTCATCTTGACTGAGATTTCTTTTTGTCTTTCAAATGCCAAAGGCAGTTGGCGAGGAAAATCAAGACATGCAAAGCAATGCAGAAAATCGAAAGAATACACAAAACAAACAAATGCAAAGGGCAGAAGGACAGACTATCATCTGAATAAACAAATGACCAAGAGATTGAAATTTGTTGCATGCTAGACAGAGTGTTGTTATTTCTAAAAAAAGGTTCAACTGCAAGGTCATCTGGTAAAACAGTCCATGTCTGAAGAGTATTAGCACAGTTTTTTCCCCTCAAGCTAATCTTGAAGGCCAGAAATTCAGTGCTCATCACATTACAAACACAAACCTAGTTTGTGAGTCCTGAGTGTAATCTGAAGTTTTTTTCTTTTAAGGTGGGGGTTGAAACATGCTTGCTAGCTGTGTTGGTTTTACGGGAAGGGGTGCATTGTTATCTGCCCTGCAGATGTAGACCATTAGGTCAATTATAAAGAGCCTAAGGTTCCACAACCCCAGCAGGATGACACAGCTTTAAAATGGGGGCAGGGATGTGAAAATCTTGCATATAAACCAAACTCTACTTTCAGTTGAATCTGTGATTTCTTTTTTCTCTCTCTTAAATAGCTTTTAATAACATTTTCAGACATTTAACCTGATACTGATGGGTAAAGCTGCATGACAATGATAATGAGCTGTGTTATATACATAGCATACTTGTTGGATATAATTTCATATGAAATACATAAAAATGCAAATATCCATTCCAAGACTGCTCCGATAGCACAAAGCACATATGCTCCACAGTGCCCTCTAGAGGTTAACAGTGCACTTTACTCGTTTAGGTCAGAGCTGTTCAAATCCAGTCATGGGAGGCCAGTGTCCAGTACAGTTTGTGATTCTCCAAGCCTTAAACACACCCACTGACCTGACAATTAACAGATTATTTGAATCAGCTGAGTTCCTTTAGGACTGGATTTTAACAGCTCTGGTTTAGATCTAAATTTATCATGTTAAATGCTAGTTTTTAATAGTAGTAGTTTTGGGACAGCTCAGAGGGCCAAGGCACAGAATTACTTGTCATAAGGTCAGCGGTTCAAGCCCCGGATCCACCAGGTTGCCATGGCAAGGCCCATAACCCTGTCTGCTCCAGGGGCTCTGTATCATGGGTGACGCTGTGTGCTCTGACCCCAGTTATGCTGGGATATGTGAAGAAAGAATTTCACTGTACAAATAACGGCTTAACTTGTCTAATGTCTAATGATGCACTTTTACTTCTGCTCTAAGTCATTGTGTCTGTTATTCTCAGGCTCATGCTTCCTTAGGACTGACCAACTGGATGGAGAAACAGACTGGAAACTGCGCCTCCCAGTGGCCTGCACACAAAGACTCCCCACTGCAGCAGTGAGTTATTCACTAAATTCATAGCATTTACTGTAGAAATTGAAACTGACAAGCAGTGTTAAATAGATGGCATGTGCTTGCTTTTAGGACCTTCTACAGATCAGGTCATTTGTGTATGCAGAGGAACCTAATATTGATATCCATAACTTTATCGGTACCTTTACCAGGGTGAGTACAGATGTGCTCGTACGAGGCAATGCATTCTAAAAGCTAAATGAAATAATATCAACTCACCAGAAAAGCTGTTGCAATTCCTGCTTTTAGGAGGACGGAGACCCTCCAGTCAACGAGAGTCTGAGTATTGAGAATACGCTGTGGGCCAGCACTGTTGTTGCCTCAGGTAAACAAAGTTGTTATAGCCTTTTAGTGTATCCATGTGGGTACTTATCCTGTATGTACCTTATTTTGTTCTCTTTTTCTTGCTAACTACAGGTACAGTGATTGGGGTTGTGATTTATACTGGCAGAGAACTTCGCAGTGTTATGAACACATCCAACCCACGAAACAAGGTACAGTATTAATTATTATTATTATTAGGAGAAAGAAGAACAATAGTAATAATAATAATAATAATAATAATAATAATAATAACAATAATAATAATAATAATATTAAAACATTGAATTCTCTGATCTGATTGGTCAGAAATTAATATATAGAGCTGGGTTGATACTGGACTATTTTTTGCCCAGCCCCAAAATTGGACATTTTAAAAAAATACTGTCAGTAATATATTTATTAAATTGTAGCATTAGAGCTGATATTAAGCTCATCTAAAAGCCACAATTAGGTGGATGACTTAGGGTTAAGCAAAATCTACATCTACAGATATGACAAAATACTGTACGAACAGTCAGAAAGAATATCTTTAATATGTAAAGCTGAGTTTATACTACATTTGTCACATGTAACCCCATTTTCAGCAAAAACCCAAATGTTCTGATTGATGATGATGTAAGCAGGGCGAAATAAATAGAACTGTACGATTTAATTGATATTTTGTTGGTCAGTTCATTTAAATGATTTGATTGATCAGTTGTCGATTTAGAATTGATTAAAACACACACACAAAATGTAAATCACTTGCATATTCTGCAAAAAAAAGGTTATCACTTTGTATGAGACAAAAGATTTAAACAAGTGAGAGTCTGAGTACACATAGTTATACAGCATTTCGGTCTTAATATATTTATACAGTATATTAGCATTAGTTTTTAATCCTTAAGACAAATCAGACATAAAACATTGCTGTTAAATTGCTTTTGAACTATTCACAGCTCTATTAAAGTGTCTTTCAGCAGTAGCATTGTCGGACGATTCTCCTCATATAATCGACATGTAGAATGCTTAATCAGACACTGTTGTCTGATTAAAGTCATGAAGTCAGCCATGGTATTGGGTATATGATCATCTTGTCTAGTGTAATAGGTAATTGTCTTAAAAGACAGACTGAAGAATATAAATAAACAGATGCGATTGTGTTGTTATTTAATAGAGAAAAATATAAAATTAGCCTAGAAATTCTTATGATGTCTCTGAACATGACCTGCCACAGCCTGTTAACTGGAAAATCAATCTACAATACCACATCATACCAAACAACAATGTTGTGCTGCTGTCATGTAAAGTGAAAGTTGTGGTGTTTTTTTTTTCCCTGAATTTTTTCCACATTTTCTCTACATGGTGTAGATTGGACTTTTTGACCTGGAGGTGAACTGCTTGACCAAGATTCTGTTCGGGGCCCTGGTGGTGGTCTCTCTGGTCATGGTCGCTCTGCAGCACTTTGCTGGTCGCTGGTACCTTCAGATCTTCCGCTTCCTGTTGCTCTTTTCCAACATAGTACCCATCAGGTGAGGGCTTATTGTAATAATTAGTATACTTTGTACAGTGTGTGTACACCGGTATGGTATGACGGAATAGCATGAAGAACATGTGAAGTAGTTAGACCATTAACACTATTGTTGTACTGGCAACATACCAGGAATCTGCAGTTTACAGTTTCTTGTAAATGACAAATAGAATGTTACTTTCCCCCTAGATTATAGCATAATTTAAATGTTTTATGAAAATGTGTATCTTGTGTAGGATAAGGCGTTAAAGCTCATTCATATTTTGTATAATATATTTAGTGGTGACATTGGTACTGTTTAGAAAATACTACAGCCATTGCTCACAGTAGTGTTCTCCATATAAAATGTTCCCCTGCATCTTGTTGTCAGTTTGCGTGTCAACCTGGACATGGGCAAGATGGTGTTTAGCTGGATGATCAAGAAAGATTCAAAAATCCCAGGAACTGTGGTCCGAGCCAGCACCATCCCAGAGCAGCTTGGGCGAATCTCGTATCTCCTGACTGACAAGACAGGTGAGAATCAGACTTTGAGAATTTTCTTTGAGTTTCCTGTTTCCAATTAATTAAAGGTTATAAAACCAGTAGGGAGAACACGACACACAAGTTACAAATTATGTTAAAAATGAAGTGTACACGGCAAGAGCTTCAGTGGATTGGCTACAACAGTGTATTGCGCTTCTTTCCTTTGAGGATACATCATGCCCTTATTAAAACTAGACCACTGAAAATAGGAAGAAGAGGACATGTGATGTTTTTTTTTTTTCAAAATCTTTAATGTGGACTTCTGCTGGAACAGTAACTCTGCTTCACACTCATTGTTGATTATTGTCCTATAAAATAACTTGATGTTTTATTCCTAACTTACTGGTGAAATTATGCAGTACATTTATTTTTGTTTTAACCATTTTGAGTAGTAATGAGAGAAATGTTTTTTTGTTTTTTTTGCATGGATTTAAAACATTAGGTGTATCAAGGGGTCTGTATACATTAATCCAGCATAACACCATTCAGCAAATGTGAAGGATAAGGTGAAGTACTTGATCTGGCAAGTAACTGCACAGCTGCCTCATTAAATCTGGCATATGATGGAGGAATCATTTTTAATGATTTTAAAAGAAAATATTTTGTATTTATAGTATATAGATTTAGAACTAGTGTTTCTTTTTTATCTTTACTTTTGTCCAATATTATTGCTAATGGCAAAGATTAAAATCACCATATAATATTTCATGTCTCAAAGCAAGTAAAAAAATAAGCTCATGCTTTTGAAGCTGGATTTATGCTCATTTATCTAGCGACTACTTGAGTGTGTCATCTGTGAGAGTGAAATAAAAGCAGTATGTGGTTTGGTGTGAAAGCTGATAGTACTGAAGTGATTGTAGACAGTAGCTCAAGGTAAGTTCAGATCTGTTCAATGGAGCCTAGGTGGTGTGCTCTTGGGCAAAGACGTGTCACTTATTAGAATTTAAAGCAAACTCTAACCTTTAAGGTATTTTCCCTTGACCTTTCTCGTTAAAAATTTTCCTTCTGAATGATAGATGTTTCCTATGTAAATGGAAAGAAGGGCTGCCAAAAGAGTGGACAACGGAAGTGTGACTCAAACATGGCTGCAACACTGTTAAGTGGTATGGGATCTGCTGAGGTGTCCGGAAACACGTACTAAACTTTTCTGGCATCACTAATCCTAGAGAGTTTATGTCCTGATTTTGTGATTTTAAGAGATTGAAACTGTGGACCTAGGACGCAAGACCACGTCCACCACCCTTCCTCTTAAGGTTTCTTTCCTCTTACAAGGAACATGAGAAAGGTTATCAGATTAAATGGGAAAGAATGTAAAAACTACAACCCTTAATGTATGATTGTTTATTCCAGATCAAATACAATGATAAAGTACTATTAACAGTGAAAAAATGAAACAATATGACTCTATTTTAATTTAAGTTATATGTTTTACCTTTATAACTATTCAACTTACTATGGATCTTCTTAGTTCCATAATATTTATTTATTACTTCCTTGATAACTCCAGTATGACCCAGATAACGTTTTTAATTAAATTGACCTCATGGATTAGACTGTTTATAGATTAGATAATAAAAATTTTAACTTTATATATAAAGTTTCTTTCTATCCTTGATTTCTTGCAAGCAATATGAAAAGTTATCCCGCCGCCGACATTTTTTTACTCCCTTAAATACTAGAGTAAATCTGTTCGAACATATGTACCTTTAATGATTCAATGAGAGTTTCAATAATATCTTTCATCTATACCATGATTTGTTTTTGTGTCTTGCTTAGATTGACTACGAGTGTTTCAAGTTACCAACTATTTCATTAGCTGTACTGAGTGGTTGAACGTTTTATTTTGACAGGGACTCTCACCCAGAATGAAATGGTGTTCAGACGTCTTCATCTTGGCACCGTGGCGTATGGAATGGATTCCATGGATGAAGTACAAAGTCATGTGTTCAGTGCATATATTCAGGTACAAAACCACATCATCAAGCAAATTAGAAAACAGAGCAAAAAATCTATCTGAAGGTAAATAAAACATTCTAGCAAACTTTATTTCTAAGGTCACGTTCTTAAGCTGTCCTCATAAAGAGTTGATTTAACTGTTGCAGTAAGTTCAAGTTGCCAAGACCTTCTATAATGACACAAAGGCTGTTTATAGTATAGGAGAGTCGAAACACATATGGCCAGTCCTTCAGCATGTGCCTCATAACCCCTTAAGGACATGCTTTGTCCCTTTGACATCTGAAGTCATTAGAGCAGGAAACAGGATTTGCTTGTTCCCTGCCTCTTAGTGGCTAATTTAATAACTCTGCCATTAACCCCTTAAATATACGACCCAAAAATAGCCTGCAAAATGCCGAAGCTTATTGTTTCAACTTTCTGATACATCTGGGAGCTTTTATAACTCCTCTCTGAGGACTGAAGAAGGACATTTGGCTGACACACAGTTTTTATCATTTTGTCAGTAGGCTTAGTAAAGAAGGTTGAGCCTCATTAGTTTAATTAGTGAATAAGTGTAGTTCGTCTGTTTTTAGAATTTGTTATAAAAAAATTTTATAACAAATTTTCATATAATAATCAAGATAATAATAATAATAATAATAATACATTGTGAGCAAAACACTACTAACTACTAATTATTATTATTATTATTATTATTATTCAATGAGGAATTGTGTGATTGAAAGCATCCACTTTAAATCCAGCATGTATTATCATTTTCTTGTTTGTGTTCAAGTCAAACCAGGACTTGTGACGAAATTCCTCATCAGTTAAGTTTTAGAACCGATTGATATTTACAGAGGATTTCAAGCACTGTACGGTGATGAGACCTTTAGTTGCAGTAAAACACTTGAATGGTGCAAACATTTTAAAGAAGGCCGTACATCTGTGAATAATGATTCTGGCCGAGGTGGCTTTGAACCCCCTGCAGTTGTTCCCATGAACATTCAGTGAGTAGACAGCCTCAGCCTTGAAAATCAGCGTATAACTTGTCACCAGTTTGCAGAAAAGACACATCTGTCTCTGTAAACACAATCATTCACAACCACCATTTGTACAGTAACTTGGCTGGGAGTTATCGCCACATTCCCCGTTTTCCACATGTTTGGGCAATTAAAGGAGTTCCTGGGAGGCTAGCAATACACACGTGAAGCAGGCAGTCTGATCAAGGCTCTGGCCTACTGAGAAAACTTTCTCTCAAACATTCCAAGCACTAGTGAAACGTTAGGATATGCATGGAGTGTAGTGGGATTATACACCAAAATAAAGGTATTTCTTACACTCAAAACTGTTGTGTTTTTCTGCAAAATCAAAAGTCCTAATTTGACTTGAACATTTATCATAATAAACTCCTGTAATATGTTTTGTCTCTTACCTCAACCAGGTAAATAGCCAAGCAGGCCCACATGCCTCTATGTTAATATAATATTAATAATTTTTTTCCCACCCCTCTTTTCTAGCCTTCACATGACCAGCCAGCATCCAGAGCACCAGCCACCACTAAGGTGAGGAAGACCATCAGTAGCCGAGTGCACGAGGCAGTGAAGGCCATTGCACTTGTGCACAATGTGACACCCGTGTACGAGGGGAACGGTGTGACTGAGCAGGCCGAGGCCGAGCAACACTACGAGGACACGTGCAGGGTGTATCAAGCCTCCAGCCCTGACGAGGTAACAGACTCAAACACACTACAGCAGGGCGCTGAGAGTTAGTTACAACACCATGGAAAGGAGCACTGTAATTGTTCAGCCATGCTCGTGGAATTTACTTGTACATGTTTCATATGAAAATACATGACGTGTTTAAATGTGCCACCACCATTATCACTTAATTAAGAAAGGAGGAAATGTCAGTTTGTTCAGTTTCGTTAAAATATATTTGTGTAATATTGCTCTCCAAACAATACACTTTGCCGTAAAGCATGCTTCCTGAATTCTTAATTTGGATTTAGACCTAGTCTGATAAAGAGTTTAGGCTTTGTTCTGTGTTTGCTATTTCAGGTAAGGGCTTTGACTAAACAACATTTGCATAGTGTGAACTTCGTAACTTACCTCGTGTGAAGGAACCATGGCAACATGCTGATATTTTTTTAAGACTAAAAACTCCTGTATGATGGAGTACATCTTTGCTGATTTGCTTAACATATGTGGTGTTTCGTGGTTACTGCGATTATGTCAAGGTCAGTAGGGAAGTGTGGTTTGGTGGTGACGCACACCGGGCCTACACATGCACATACACACACTCACTCTCACTACAAGAAAAAGAATTTGTGGTACCAGACTATGACTAAACATAGCCCCACGTACGTCTACTTCTTGCTGCTGGGAAAGAAATTATGGATAACTGATTTAGACCATGCTTCTAAATATCAATATTGTTTAGAGTTTTATACTCCCATTATGAATCGACAAACACATGAGGTGTCATGTTTCCAAAACCACTGCTCCCAGGATTCACAATGAACTCTCATTTACAAAAGTAGATGTTTTGTGGGACTGAGGAAATGAATATGGCTTATTTACTTTTTATATAGAGGTAACTGTATCAACCTTGACCATGCAAACCTCTTACTAAAAAAACATGATGTACCCAGTGGTCAAATGAAAGCAGTTAAGTGTCAGGCCTCATTTTTTGACTGTGGTGGCTGTGGTCTAGCACTGAAACCTGCTTACTTTTAGTCTCTCTCTCTTTCTCTCTCTCTCTCTCTCTCTCTCTCTCTCTCTCTCTTTCTGTAGTCCATCTGGATGCTGTGAGATATGTCATTAGCAGCTAGTTGCAAAGGGCATAAGAAATAAGGTTTTTGATCTCTCCCCAACCTCTGGTCTGGAAGTTATTGGGCAATAACTTTTGCCTCCCAGAAATCCCCCCAATCCCCTTCAGCATTACACTAATGGTTGTCATCTGGTTTGTCTTATCTTTGTTCGAACACTGAAATGTGGCCAGCTATTCAGTACAAATCCACACCAAATACTGTTACGTTTATTTTAGTTTATTTCTAAGTTGAATTTTTAGAATGCGGAGGACATTTTAATGGATGTTTAAATAAAGTAATGGGTCCCGATGTCTTAGAGTTTCACAGCATGTCTTGGGAAATCTCATATATCTGTGTGTGTGTGCCCATGCACAGTCTAGTCAATATATGAATATATCTATTTACTAGACTAAGTTTTGCTTTTTGTGCTTTATTATTTATATTTTGACTACTTTACCTTCAGTTTCTAAATTATTTCAGCGTTTTAAAATATTTCTTTCTAGACAACATGTACAGTATTAAAAACATATTATTTTTAAACGTCTGACTGAATAATGTTTTTTTACAATAGATTTAGACAAAATTAAGCTTTTTTTTCCTAAACCAAAATTCAATAACGTAAACAAATTATTATTATTATTTTTTAAAAAACAGACTAAATTCTGTATTATTTATTTATTTATTTAAGTAGATTTAGATTAAATACATTTTCTTAACTAAATTTAGTTTACACTTGGCTTTTTTAAACAAAATTCTGGCAATTAAAAAAAATCCTTTAAAAAAAAAAATGTAGTTTCAGCTTACGAAGCTAAATTGGGGATGTATTTGTTGAAAAATTAAAATTATCTATTTGATGAAATAAATCCTGACTAAATTCAATTTTAAAAACATCTACGGTTCCACTGGTTTTAGTTCTGGGTTTTACTATTCACTCGTTCCATACCATAATTATTCCTAAATTCTTTTTTTTTTTAAACTACATTTAAGTCTAAATTTAGTAAATTTATTCCTGTAAACAGAAAAAGACTAAGAGCAGTTAAATCACAAATCAAGCAAACCACCAGGATTTACCAAAATCTGTTCACTGAATTACTGCTAAGTATTTAAAATACACCTACTACATCTTCATAAGACTTCAGAGACAAATATTGTGACACAACAGATACTTAAAATTTGAAATGCTAAATAGATTTCTCCTTGTCTTTCTCTCTCACCTGTGCTAGGTGTCACTGGTGCAGTGGACTGAGAGTGTTGGACTGACTCTGGTGGGTCGAGATCAGTCCTCTATGCAGCTGAGGACCCCTAGTGGTCAAATCCTCAGTTTCACCATCCTTCAGATTTTCCCTTTTACCTATGAGAGCAAGCGGATGGGAATCATAGTGCGTGTGAGTATTCACTATCACTGCTGCAATAGTTAATACATGTCACCAAACAAAGCTGGTGAACATTTTTCAGGATAGTCACTCACACCACAAACCTGTCTGCCATGTTTCTATTGGGAACTGCACGAAGAAGACATCCACACAGAGTTATTTGTTTTGGATGGGGTGATCTGAGAAAGCAGTTCCCCGCCACTGAACCTGATGACTAACTCTCTCCAGTGAAGAATGGCTCACTATTGTTGCTGGCTTGGACTGCAGCCTATATTGGTGCATTTGAGGAAGCTCGAAATTAATGCCGGTTTCCTTTTGAAATCCGTTCAAACACCTCCAAGGACTCTCGAGAATATATGAAATATATTTTTATAGTGTGGAGTGAAAAACAAGATGCACACATATGTGGTATTTATGCAGGAACATTATTATCATTATCATCATTGTGGTTATAATATTCGTGAATGCAGCTGAAGGCTAAGCACTTGAAAACACCCAGCTAAGCATCTTTTGTGATGAGAACAGAAAATTGTGCTTCGTCAGTAGAGTTAAGAAAAATATAAGATTCATCTGCTTCAGTGTTTTCATTTCAATTATATATCCTTTATCCTCTGTGTATGTATGTATGTGTGTGTATAAAACAGATGAAATCTGCTTTTGACATTTATGTAAACATTTGAGCACCACTTTTTATCGATTGTTCCAGGATGAGTCAACTGGAGAGATCACGTTTTATATGAAAGGAGCTGATGTTGTGATGTCTGGGATAGTACAATACAATGACTGGCTGGAAGAGGAGGTATCTTCAGTTTTTCTTTCTATGCAGATATCACCCTATAGTTGATTGTTTTCCTATAACAGCACGTTATTCAGTGTTTTATTTCTCTTATGTCGTTGTACTTTTTCACTGATTGCCATTGCGGTTTATTCATTCACAGCATATTGTATTTTCAGCCATTTATAGTTACATAGTGTTATAAAAATGTATAATTTTATAATCCTATAATCTAAATTTATAAATTTAGATTATAGGATAAATATAGGATAAATTTATAATATGTCTGTTTCCCTATTTTTTCATTTCTCTTGAAAGAAATTCAAGGGCTGTACCGAAGATTATGCAAAAGTGGGCTTTTATATTAACTGACATCGTTCATTACACATACAGGTTCCACAACTTACACGTTAGTAAAGTAACTCTTCTTCTGTACAAGGGTACTACTCTACCTTATCTCCATCACATGCCATGCAGTTGTGCTATTGTTGAACTCTGAGTTCTTGAATCCTCGTCGTCACACTTGATGGTCTTCTACTGCGCTACAGAATGTTTATGGATATGACGTTGTTGACAAGAGCATTGTGCACAGATGGATGAAGAAATTTAAAGAAAAGGAAACCAGCATTGAAGACAAACCATGCATTGTGAGACCATCAACAGTGACAAAGTGGATTTTTAAAGAGGATTCCAGTTTTGGGGTCAAGGATGGCGCAAATGCATTGCTTGTGATAGAGACTACACTATGTGTCTGGCATTTTTGACACATCTTTTATTTCCATTGTCCTTCCTAAGTAAATTATTTTCTACATTGTGAAACAATGCTGAAAGCATCCAAAATTTGTAATAATTTCCTTTGGACAGGTGTTATTGAGATGTGTGCTGCTTATGCTTTGTAAATAGCGTAAAATTTGCCTTCATAGCGCCTCTAATCTCTGGTGTTGTTAATTGATGACTTTTGAGGCTGGTAACTTAAAATGAACTTCTCCTCTGCAGCCGAGGTACGTCTTGGTCTTTCTTTCCTGGGATGGTCTTAAAGAGAGGCAGTTTCATCATGGTTGATGCTTGATGGGTTTTGCAAATGGGTGAAATGGGTTTTGAAATCTTCAGGATTGTTTTAGAATGTAGAAAAGAAACCTCAACACAAACAAAAAACAAATATTGAATTAGAATGTGTGTCCACAGTTTTGACTTACTGACACTCTATGTTGAGTATTACCTTTGTATATAAGAGTTATTCTACACTACTCTACTCTAAGTTAAATAAATGGTTATTCCAACTTTTGCATTACTTCCGTATGGCCCTTATATGGAAAAACCTTAAGCGTAATATTACTGAGAAAAAGTTCTGAAAAATGTGGCAAAAAACGTACCCACTGTCACGAATCTCTGACACTGGGGACTCCTTCCTTCAATGGCAATTAACAGAAATTACATAAAGCTTTTCTAAATTTGTTTCTTACTTAAATAACAGCGCCATTTCTTTTTAAAATCGCCCGTATCTGTCATTACGAGTCCCTGTGAATGAGTTGCTATAGAAATGATGGCGTGTTAGACCCTGTAATTTGAGCTCTAGACTGTCAGGACTGTGCTGTTTAGGAATTTCACAGTTCTTTTGGACTGTAGTGTTAAATTCTTTTTGTCCTGCAGTGTGGGAACATGGCCCGTGAGGGGCTGCGAGTCCTCGTGGTGGCTAAGAAATCTCTGACAGAGGAGCAGTATCAGGATTTTGAGGTGAGCTAATAGTGATGCATCTTTTTACAAATAATAGCTTGTGTCTGTAGACTGTTAATGGAGTGACATAAAGTGAAATAGTCCACAGTACAAAGAAATCTCATTCAGATTTAGCACAGCAGTATAAGAAACAACAGGAGAACAGGAGTTCGCAGACTGTTGAAGCCTGACATGGTTGACGGACATCGATTTGACATTCAAATAACGCACACCTCGGAGGACCTTAATGTTTATTTCCAGAACAATCCATATAGAAACATTTGGTAAAGATATCAAGGGAGACATCATCCTCGCAATTTAAGTGCTACTAACTAGAGCAGGAGTTATGGGTGCAATAACATTGACCACCTATGGAAACGTGTACTGATATCTGAGCTCTGAACCTGTTACTCAAATTTTCTGTCTGTTTTTTTTTTTTTTTTTTCTTAGTATGATTTAGCCAAGCCAAAATATCCAGGTGCAGATTCAACTTTAGATATCTGTGAAAGTTGCTGAGGAACCATACAACATCAATAACAGTTTCAAAACAAGTTTTCCATAGGGATTGCCCCAAAATGTCACAGTTTTGGTTGCCCAGCCTCTACACACGTACACACACACACACACACACACACACACACACACACACATGCAGAGACACCCGCCCACACACACAAGACTCTCTAACCCCCTTTCTAACTTTCTAGTGCATAATTGTGTGTGAGCTGGTGGGCGGCGATGACTCAGTGTGTGTGTGACTCACCAAGTGAGAGTGTGTTCCTGTGTGACTCACGCACACATTGTGTTGCCTTTATCTCATACACTGGTTAAGGGCTACACCCTCCATGCTGCAATTTGGCATTTGGCAGCCACGTATTATGGCACTGGACATTGCTTGATTTATAGGATCTTTCGTGGGCTGAGTTGAAGTGTGTAGCCAACATCAAAACAAACAGTCTGATCATTCCCAGCGTTGTGGAATTGCTTATTTATAGCTATAGATTCTTGTAGATTTCTAACACTTGGCCAGCATTAAGTCAGTAGATAAGTATAATAATAAATAATGAATGTTTAGCATTGTAAGGTATCATAGAGCAATGCCCCGTTGAGTAGATGTGTTATTCCATCCATCCATCTAGGAACCTCTGTACTTCAATCAGGGACCGTAGGTGTTGTATTCCTTCATGAAATATTATTGTGAAGTTGCTGTAATAATGTTCACATCCTAAATCACATGGAATTTCGGTTGCTGAAATTGCGTCCGTCAAGTTTATACAAATAAAATGTCTGTCTTTATAAGTATTACGTTTCTTAAGTAATGTCTGTAATATAAATGATTTGGATGCGTAGGTGACACGCTATCCGTCACCATCTGTTGTCCATCTTCCATTGTAGGCACAATTCTTTTTATGCCACTATATTGGCACGTTTTTTTTTTTATTGTGGTAGACCGCAGCTGAGGAAGATTCTTTATGATGCCACTCTGATTAGCTACCTTGTGGAACTTATTCTTCTCAATGAGCATGACTGCTATATTTTGTAGTTAATATATAACTTATGAATCTAAGGTCGTGAAGAACTAGGTTGTAGAGTTGTTTTTTAATACAGTACTGTGGATTTGCATTAGCTATTTCATTGTATCTCCTGCCTGCAAAGCATTGGAGACACATATGGATAGTTATTTGTCTTTTGGCTTCTGGCATCATTGTTGTCAGCCATCATCTTCACTTTTCAAACTTTTCCTCTTTTTGCAACTCCTCCCAAACCATTCATGGGAATTTTACCAAACCATCACAGAACCTTAATAAGGAAACACAGATATACACTAGTTGTTCTAATTTAACAGTTGCACTATAATTGTGCAGGCAACACCGTTTTTCCTAGATAGACTTTTGCATACTATTCGAGCTCAGCTTCGGTTTTTGTCACATAGACATGACAGAATGTTTTCTTCCTGTAGGCACGCTATGTCCAGGCCAAGCTGAGTGTCCACGACCGATCACTTAAAGTGGCCACGGTCCTCGAGAGTCTGGAGATGGAGATGGAGCTGCTGTGTCTGACTGGGGTGGAGGACCAGCTACAGGCTGATGTGAGGCCAACGCTGGAGACCCTGCGCAATGCTGGCATTAAAGTGAGACTCTAGTCATCTAATCATCAGACACTTTTTTTTATTTAGTGCAAGGTGTACAGTCAGAATTAATATATAACTCATATAATAATTTTTAAGTCAGTCTAAAATAGAAGGCATGTTGAATAGCGTTATTTTAAAACGGTGTCCTTTTTACAAAAGTGTTTCAAATTTCACATTCTTTTCTAAAACATAATAATCGATTGAACACAATAATAATCAATAATTGGTTATTCATGAATAATTAATCATAACCAGACACACGTTTCGCCCTCAGCTTAAGTTTTATTTAAACAGTTAGTGCGGCGATACAGTGTGTTTTCATACACTCATTTATTTGTGGAGGCCCACCACAGTATGACCATTTATAGTCACATACAATTTTTCTATTTTTGAATTATTTAAACTGTGTAAAATCTGGTTTAAATGTGCATAGAAATCTGCATTGATTTGATCAGCCCCTCCCTTTCCCTGTCTCTCTTATAAACATATAAACATACAGACCCACACATTGCCTGTGCACATGAATCGCTTGTGAAACACTCATGAACATGCAACAGTTCATGGTGTTGAATGGTTGGTTTCCTGAAAGTGTTTTAGAAAAATAAAGATTGCGGAAGGGGAAGCAGATTGTAAGCAGGCAGACTCAAGCCAGAGTTCACAAAAAAAAATCGTGACAAATCAAATAAACTTTTAGCAACGATGTGAGGAGCCTGTCAAGTAAGGATAGCTAAGCTGAAATTAGGTTATGTCCAGGTTACCACTAAATGCAAAACAAGCCTTATGATACATTTTTAATCAGTTAATCAATTATGACGGCAATTAAGCGATAAATACTTAATCGACATCTAGATTGTAGTAGTGCATTTTTTTCTGCATAAGTTTCAAAATGATTCAACACTGAATATACTATATGTTCAGAAGTGGTAGGTAACTAAGTAAATTTACTTTGTTACTGTTCTTAAGTACATATTTCCTATATCTGTACTTTACCTGAGTATTTTTATTAGCGAATAATTTTTGCTTGTACTCCACTACATTTTACAACAAATATATTTGCTTTGTACTTCACTACATTCTGCATGGCCTTGTGTTACATAAATGCAGTGGTGTGTAGTAGGTGAAGCAGAAATATCACCACCTGCTGACTATTAAGCAAAATTGCATTTCCTTATGTATCAGGTGTTTCCAATTGGAAGGGGAGACGATCACGTCGAAACAGCACATTTACAGTTGGGATGGAAGTAGAGAGGGATCAAGAGACAGACAGACAGACAGAGAGAGAGAGATGATTCTTTAACTATGCTTTAAAGGCTACTGTGAGTTAAAGCAAACTCAGTACATTAGATATTTAAGTCAATTTGAAGGGTAGTACTTGTGGACTTTTACTCAAGTAGATGGAGGTAGTAATATTTCATCCAGGGTATCTATTTTTATTCAAGTAAAGGATTTATGTACTTTGCCGATCTCTTTGTATGCCAACACCACTCATCTCTTATCCATGAATTCAGGCCACAAGTTCTTAATGTTATTTAATATAGCTAGCAAATATGGGTATTGGAAAATATTGATTTCGTGATCCCCCCAGTTTCTTTGTTGATGTTGACATCAATGGTTATTATATGGATAGCCTTATAGGTTGGATCAGCCATATAGGTTGACATCTATTCTACTTGTTTTAGTACAGCCAATAATTCTGTAGATTGATTGTACAAAGGATTCCCCTTGGTGTCCATGATTATTATAAAATGAATTCCAGGATACAGAACTGTAAAAGTTAACCAAAGCAAACAGTTAAGAACAGTGTTTGGCATTGGTGTTAAAGGTGCATTAGGGAGGATTTGTCAGGATTAAGTCGCTTACAGGTAAATAGGTGGAGTCGAATAAGATTAAAAAAAAATTTCCCACCCATGTACACAGCTCCAAACCCAGAGTTAGCATGCTGCCTAGTTAGTCAGTCTCATAGCGTTTAATGAGAACAGTCAATGAGTGCCTTCGATCCCCTGTTTTACTTGCATCTACCTGATACATTAACAATTGATTGCTTTATACATTAGAATTTACCTACGTGACCAGAAGCAGTGTCTTTAATTCTGTATCCGTCTTCATCTCTTCACCATTATCATCCTCTTCACCATATTCCATCCTTCCATTCTTCCCCTCAAAGCAAAGCATACACAGTCTTTACTTTACTGGCTGAGCTGGCTGGTTAGGACCATGTTTTTTTAAGATGAGGAGTGAAGGGACATTAATGACTGACTATAACAAGAGGCCCATTAAAACACAACAAATAGGCAGACATGACCCACAGCTAATATGCTGAGGCCACGGCATAAGGCATTATTCTTTAGCATGTTCTACATATTTTTTGCAGGTTTTTTTTGTAGTAGTCAGAAAATATTGTGCCTTTTAATATACCGAACTGCTTGATGTCTGATTAAAGGCAGTGAGATGTGTCAAAAGGCTGAGTGCAGAACTAAAAAGTGTAGGGATAATGGTCAAGCATTCTACATGAGATGATGTTTGGTAAAGAAGCAGATTTTTGATGGAATAAATGTGTGTAATTGGCTGGAAGATACATGAACAGAAAATTATGCTAATGGAGTTCTTTGAGTTTCTCTCCAAGTATAGGTGATTTTAAAGCAGGTGCAGTCAGTGTATTTACATCTCCACCTTTTAGTATTGAAACTGTGTTTCTTCTTCTTTTTTTTTAAAGGCAAAAAATGGGAAACTTTCCATCATTTAGTAGGTAATTGAAGAGAAAAATAATAATTTGTTTCAGAAGTTAAGTATATACAAAATATATACTCTACACTCATATTTCTAACATTTATAGCTTCATGTGGTTGCAATATGATATGCTGCTTGTATCTTTGATGCAACAGGGAGTAATGTATATCATAGTCTTTAAAAAAAATAAAAAATTTAACCCCAGTGACCCTACATAGGATAAGCAGAATAAATGATGGATGATGTTTAATTTGTATCCCTTTAAATTGTATATAAATACCCTCAATGATTGCACATTTAACTTTTAACAGTCGGGATCAATTAGTCATTCAGGGAGCAAAAATGCCCCTTTAAGCCCCACCAACAAAACAAGGAATGCATGCATTTGTATGATGGTACTGGCTACAGGTAGACGTTCCTGTGTAACGTCAGTGTAATGATTAATTGTTGCTGTTTTAAAAGGTATGGATGCTGACTGGAGACAAACTGGAGACAGCCACTTGCACAGCCAAGAACGCACACCTGGTGACTCGTAATCAGGACATTCACGTCTTTAGACCTGTAAGTGTTTTCTCATTTAGATCATCTTTATCTTTATCACTCATTCATTATTATTATCCACACCATTCATTTAAAGTGATGAAATTGGTAATATTGCACCAATTTTAAAATATGATAACAAATCACATTTGAGTCCTGGTGCCAGTTGAGTATAATCACTCTGCTTTCAAGTGCAAGAGGTATGGCATTCCTCTCTCCTCTGTTTGTCAGAATGACACTAGGTAATCATGGACATCTGTGAGGTCATGAATGCAGAATTGGACAGATAACCTCTCCTCCTTACTCTCTCCACACATACCAGCGTCTCCTCCATGTGCATTGTTTTAGGAAGATGCACTGTTATCTATGAAAGCATGAGGAATCCTTCACCTTCATCAGATGGCAGCTGTAGTTCTATAGGGCATAGCTAGTGAAATGTAGTAGTGTGATGTAGATTATAATATTTGAACTGTGAAGATTACGTTCAACCTTTTTATCCAGTCTTGTGTTTCATCACCGTTTCCACCAATGCGGAATTGAAGGAGAAATCTTCAGGAAGACCTAAAGAACCACCTTAGTTACTCATAAACGTAAAGTTTACAGTCCTTGGCCAGGCTGTTCAGTTCATGACCCCCAAACATCCCATTATAGTTAAGCAGTTTAGATATTCCCTCAGGGGAGTCAAACAGAGGTCTAGGTCTTTTTCTGTACCTGTATAAGTGTGTATGTCTATGTGTGTGTATGTAAGCGTGTGTGTATGTGTTCCCTGTGGATGGCTGCCAAAGCGGAGAAAGCCTCAGCCCTTAGGTTAAGGCAGTGCTGTCGTTAGCCGAAAACAAAGACAATGTCTGGCACAGCATTAAAAACAATCGCACCACCCCCGGAGGGCCGGGGCAGCCGAGAGGCCCTGCATCTGGAGCAACTTCCTCTTTAGATACAAATGAAATCTGGATATGGGTCTAAATTTGTTTTGAAGTTGACAAATGGATGACCAGTGTGTATACGTTCTTTGACTAGAAAACATCCTCTACTGAACAAGACCTACAAATTGATTGATGTGCATGAGTCATAGTTGGATTTGTGGTCAGTTTGATTTTTAGCTGTGATACTGAATATACATATGCCTACTATTTCCTTGAAAGGTTAACGTCAGGCAAATTATTCCTTTGTGTTGGGGGAGGCGATTTTATTTCCCTCCTTTATGAATTTGTCCCCCTCACTGATACATCTGTAATGGAATTAACCTTAGGCCTATCTGTTAAGTTTCATCTAAGAAGCCAAGAGCCTCATTTCCTTTATGAAACTCTCTTCCCTATGAGAGCAGCAGGCTGACTTGTGACATGTGACAGTTAATCGGTTGGTTTGGGTCATGGGCTAAAAGAGAGCTGACAGTTGAAGTCAGCAGCTGTATTCTTTTACTTTTGGTGTGGTTAAGCTCTCTAGTTTATTTGGGTTAGATTGCTATCATTGTGTGTATGCTTAAATGGAAGCCAATGTGCATGTAATAGACAGCTGACACTGTAGTTTTCTTTGTGTTTGCAGGTGACCACACGCAGTGAAGCCCACCTCGAGCTCAACGCTTTCAGGAGGAAGCACGACTGCGCTCTGGTAATATCAGGAGACTCTCTTGAGGTAAACCTCATGCACAGCCAGTCATAATTGATACTACTTAAAATTGTAGTTGGGTGTTAAACAAAGAGCTATGTAGAACATTTGTTATTAATGAAACAGAAGGGGTCATGCTCTTGTAGAAAAAATAATTAACGATGGCGTGGTTACCCACTTAGAATGAACTATAATCATCACACAATCATCTTTCATGGTGTTATTCCTCTTATACCACTTATGTTATATTTCTGCAGACATGTAAGACAGATCATACTTTCAACCATAGTTCTAAGTTCTATAGTTCTAAGTTTTAGAACATTTAATGAGACAAGTTCCTTCTTATTAAGTAAAACTGACCCAATAGCTCTGGATCCACCCATTTTTATAACGGGCTACAGATTTTCTTTACAACATAGATACTTTATCGCTATATGCGATATAACTACACCAAGCAGCTCCATAACATTATGACTATCTACCTAATATTGAGTAGGTCCCCCTATTGCTGCCAAAGAACCCCGACCCATTGAGCCAAGGACTCCACTAGACCTCTGAAAGTATGAAGTGGTCCCTGCTAGGGCTGTGCGATACATAGTTTCAGCAGGGTTTATTGTATGTGTGTGTGTGTGTGTATGGGGGGGTGCAGAAAAAATCGGCTCCACCGGTTTCAATGAATCAGTCCAGGAGCACGATGATTGAAAATAAAGCTGTCCCGGTGGTAAATAATCATAATTTTGGAATAATACTGCTCTGAGACAAAATGGAGTCCATTCAAGCATGCAATAAACATATATATTTAAGAAGAGGAGATATATATTTATCTATACACACGTGTGTATATATAGTGATTTATTTTCTACATTATACAACTGGGGATTCTACACTTTCTTCAAAACTGGGGATTTCAAAACTATGAAATAACACGCATGGAATTAGGTAATTATGTAACAACAACAACAACAGTCCATTGTTATTTTAAGAAATGGAGGGTCAGCCTTTCTGGAATAGTTCTTGCAAGAACAGTATTGTCAAGTGCATTTGCAAAACCCATCAAGCACCATGATGAAACTGGCTCTCATGAAGACTATTCTTTACAATGTAGAAATAAAGAAAAATCAGGAACGACCATGGAATTAGAAAGTGATACCAAGCTTTTGAATGGTAGTGTATATATTTAGGTAAATGAATGAATAAATAAATAAATATTCTTTCAGTAACTTGATCGCTTCTAGATGTGAGACTACAGTTCCTCATTCAAAAATGAGGTCCCTTAAGAAGCAACTTTCATCATTATCATAACATATATACACCTTGATTTTCCAGAATTGACAGTGAATAACGTGAGTCAAATATTATAAACAACCCAAAATAAGGCAAAAATGGTTGTTGGTTATACTTTATTATATTTATTTTCTATAAAGATGTCTACAAAATCACCCAATTATTCTAGTATTATTAAACATTTAGTTGTTGAGCAATTCAAGACATCTAATGAAAATTCCAGTATTTCTACATAACGCAAGATAAATTGCAAAAAAAAAAAAAAATTGCAATGCCAGTTTCTTTCCAATATCGTGCAGCCCTAGTCCCTGCCACCAGGTCGTCAGTGGCTGTTGCAAGGTGGAGCACCATGGATCGGACTTATTTTCAGATGATTCATCCCAAAGATGCTCAATTGGATTGCGATCTGGAGAATTTGGAGGCCAAGTCAACCTCCCAAACTCATGGTGTTCCTCAAACCGTTTTTGCAGTGTGGCAGGGTGCATTATCCTTCTAAAAGACGATCCTACTGCCGTCAAGCAATACTGTTTCCATGAAGGGGTGTACTTGGTGAGCAACAATATTTAGCCAGGTGGTACATGTCAAATTAACATCCAAATAAATGCCAGTACCCAAGGCTTCCCAGCAGAACATTGCCCAAAACATCACACTGTCTCTGCCTGCTTGCCTTAGTGCATCCTGGTGCCCCCCACCCCCCCATCTTATCCACATGATGCCAAAGAAAACATGATTCATCAGATCATGCCACCTTTTTCCATTGCTCTATGGTCTGTTGTAGATGGGCTCCCTAACCAATCTGTGGCTACATTGCCCAATACACAACAAATTATGAGGCACTGTTTGTTCTGAATCCTGAATTGGAATCAGTATTAATGTTTTCAGCAGTCTGAGCTACATTAACTCTTCTACTGGATTGGACTACACAGGCCAGCCTTCGTTCCCACACACATCAATGACTCTGTCGCCAGTTTTGAACTAGTTTGCTTCCTTGGACCACTTTTGGTAGCTTCTGACCACTGCAGCCCAATAACATCTCACATGAACTTGAATTTTGGAGTTGCTCTGACCCAGCTGTCTAGCCTTCACAATTTGGCTCTTGCCAAAGTCAGTCAAATCCTTAAGATTGTCCTTTTTTTCTGCTTCCAACATATCAACGTCAGAGACAAAAAATTCAAATGTTGTGTAACGTAATATATTTTTCTCTGAACTCACATTCAGGTTCCATTGTAATGAGATGATCTATTCACTTTATTCACTTCACTTGTCATTGGTCATGATGTTAAGTCTAATTGGTGTAGGCATTTTATATATTTTATGCATTTTGTACAGATTATACATGCAAAGTATGCATTATATACATACATATAAGTTTGGATTTATATATTTCATGCATTTTATACAGAATTTACATACTGTATATATGTTTGGACACAAGTTTGGATTTATTTTTACATTCTAGAACAATACTAGGAAATAGCATATATGGCATTAGCTAATTAAGTAACAACAACAAAAAGTCAATACACAACAAAAGTTTTAATATACGAAGGCCAGCTGTTATAGCTGGAAAAGTTCTTACAAGAACAGTATTGTCAATTGCATTTGCAAAACCCATCAGGCACCATGATAAAACTGACGCTCATGAAGACCATTCCAGGAAAGCAAGACCAAAACTACCTCTGCTGCATTGGCCTCAAAAATCAGTTTTTGAGGTGCTTCACAATAGAGCTGTTATGAAGGCTTTACATAGCAGACACATCTCAATATCAAGTGTTCAAGTTTTGCATGTCTTCAGCATTGTTTTACAATGTACTATAGGAAGAAATTATATCAGGATGTATTACATCACACATACACAGTATGTATTTTTTTTGGTGAATGTTTAAATATATTTGTTGATGGATTACCATCCATGTGTAACGTTTTCCGAAAGGGAGACATTAAACAGATTGTTCCCGCAGGTATGCCTGAAGTATTACGAGTATGAGTTTATGGAACTGGCGTGCCAGTGTCCGGCTGTGGTGTGTTGTCGCTGTGCTCCAACGCAGAAAGCTCAGATCGTTCGACTGCTACAGGAGCGCACAGGCAAACTAACGTGTGCTGTAGGTTAGTATGTTGTAGTTTGCTGTCACATAGAGCATAGTTACCCATTATAGAGTTTTGGCACTGAATGATATTTAGTTTAGCAGACATTTTGTGTAAACCTGTCAAATGAGTCACACAGCAAGACCAGGAAGACTCTTATAAAAATTTCATTTAATGTCTACTTTATTAGTAAACTAGTGAAGTACCCATTGTTAACAGGAAAATAGAAATAGTTAAAAGGTTAAAGCTAAAAATAAGCTGATCAGCTTTAATGTAATCAAGAAGAAACTAGAAATTTTGTAAGGTTGAGTATTTTACGTCTTGTTTACACTAGTTGTACTTCTTTAGTCATCAGCCAAATACACTCCCTGTTCGGTAAGCGGAGAGTGAATTACAGATGAGAAATCGAATAAGTAGATCAGATAAAGATTAAGTTTTGTCTTAAAATCACTGCAGCACATTAAAATTCACTTATACCACTTCAGCGCTGTTATTTCAGCTGTAAAAAATATTAACTAATCCAGTAATATATTCAGTTTAGATTTTCTAATTAATATCTACTGGTGCAGGTGTTTGTTTACATTGAGTAAGTGCAGGTTTAACTTCAGGCAGATCTACAAGCACTGCAAAAGGTTCATTAAATGCCGTCCTATGGTCGATTTAAGACGCGCCCACAGTTTGATGCATGCACAGTATTCTGTCAAAACTTGCAGTTTATAATCTGGCACTCCTTATAACTTCCCTTCTACTCAACATTTTGATTTCATTTATGGTGCAGGTTTAACTTCAGGCCAATACCCAAGGACTGGCAAAGTTTCATTAAAATTCTGTCCAGACAGTTTTGCGTGATGCTGTGGCAAAATCTGGCTGGACAGACATACAGATATATGGACTATAATTTTCTGAGACTGGTCTCAGGTCCTCTATTGTATAAAACGTAAAGATATGATTAAAAGAGCAAGTTCTGTCCAATGTACAGACAAAACGTTTCTTTTATTTATGTAAAAGATAACCAGTTGTGTTAGAGTAGAGAAATTATTCAACTCAGATGAGCTAGGCAAAGCAGACCTGGCACAAAGCACATACAGGACATGGAGCAGATACCAAAACTATATTTATTTAATAATAAAAAAAGGTAAATTCCATAAAGATAAAGGGCCTTAAAGAGCACAGATCGGATAAAATGAACATCATAGATGTTCTTTACTTCAATTTTTATTTTGATCTGTTAACACCTGACACTGTGATATATTGCTCTTAGGAGTCTTACAGCAGTCTGAGCAGGATTGGTCAAAGTAGTTGTAGCCAACCCTAATATCTCTCTCTCTCTGTTTCTCAGGGGATGGAGGAAATGATGTAAGCATGATCCAGGAAGCTGACTGTGGTGTGGGAGTGGACGGCAAAGTAAGAGCCGTCCAAACTTTTTGTTGCAAATATCTGCAACAATCTCTCCATGTGTGTCTATGACACTCACATGTCTGGACAATTGACACTCACATGTCTGGACAATTGTTTTCCACGCTTCATGTCTAATTTATGGAAGTTCTGTGCAAGTAAAAGCCACAAAACTATGTAAATGTTTGTGACCTACATCTGGTTATATTTGTCAGTCATTGTCTGTGATTTGTCTGTCATCGAGGATATAGACGGTCTGGGATCGTTGAAACATCACTCCTCTGTAGGTGGTGGAGAGTTTCAAATGTGCTTTTTTCGTTTTATGATATTGAGTCTACAGGAACTTCAAACACTGCAAAGACAGAACTGGCCCAAGCCGAAAGTTGTGGTGGGCCAAGCGCTCTTTCCAAACGCTGAAAATGAGACATTATGAGTTGGTTAACTGATATTGACTCACCCATGACTAACATAGAACAACCCAGATTAAATTGACGTGGTTTATGTGGGATTGTATTTTCCCCTCCTGAAACACTGTAGTTCTCCAGGCCATATGATTTCAGTAACTTTAGAATATTTATTCATGTTATATTGCATTTCTACATATGGATGACATGTGTTTTCTTTTATTCTTCAAAGAGATTAAATGCAAGCTTAAATGTTGTGTGTTTATGTTGTCAGGAGGGAAAGCAGGCCTCGCTCGCTGCAGATTTTTCAGTGACTCAGTTTAAGCATTTGGGCAGACTGCTCATGGTGCATGGCCGGAACAGCTACAAGAGATCCGCTGCCCTCAGTCAGTTTGTCATTCACAGGAGCCTCTGTATCAGTACCATGCAGGTAGCGTTTGTGTCTATCTGTGTATGTGAAAAAGAAAGTAAACTGTTCCCTATGTTAATGAACAGGTCTGTTTTTTCAGGTTTTACTTTCCAGTTTGTGATACAGTTAAGGAAACTAATCTTGAACCCCAAAATAATCTTTCTACACACCCAAGCACTGGCACGTATCATGCCGTGACTCAGATGTTAATGAGGATCGGTATTAATGAGCAGCATATGCTTCCAAAATGTTCGACAGTAGTTTGTTGAAAAAACATTGCGACACACTAAATTGTAAGGTTACTTGTCTTACTCATACTGCTAAAAGCAAAAAGGCTTGCTGCTGTGTCCTGAGACACAGCAAAGACATTTGGATATGGTAAATACATTTCCATGATTCTGCTGGGAACATTACAGTCACTTTACTGGTTGCAGCGTATTTATCCTTTTGACCTTGATGATAATCCTGAATCTGTATAATCAGCAACTAAAGATTTTGAATTCTCATAATGTTCCTGACTGACAGGTGTTTTTCCTGTTTGCTAGTTTACATGTGATGTACAAGAAAAACAAAAAAGAAAAATCCATGGTAGTCTGTAGAGGTTCAGAGTCACACACTCAGACTTTCAAATTACCATTAACCTGAGTGACCCAGAGGCTTTATGGTCCTTCACTTAATCATATATCTATTTTTAAATACCTTAACTTCTTTACATTTTGACTTGACACAGCTGCTTAATTTGGACATTATGAAACTTATGGTCATGCATCAAGTTCATCACAAGGGTCCATTGTGGTATAGCCTAGTCACTTACCTGGACAAGCTTCAGTATTGTTACTGTGAAATGAAATTGGCATTCGATCAGCTGTGATGGGTGAGAGATCCCACTTTGTCTTAATTCCAGCTTGCAGTGCATTTGCTACTGCTGCTGCTGCACAGTCCTCCATTAGGTTTTGATTCTCATAATCGTTTGATGTTGGGCCACCAGAATGTAGGCTTAACCTGTGAGACACAGCAACTGGACATAAATCAGACTCTGTCTCTGTATGTGAGCCAGATATGTTAAGCTTCTTTAAGCTCTTCCCTCCATTCTCTTCATTGCTGTATTTGGCTCATGCTTACTACTGGCTCTTTTACTCTGCATTCCAAGTCAGGAAAAAAAACTCTCCACAAAAGTTTGGCCATATAGTACATTTTTCAGCATCCTTTCTCAAATCTTCATTATGATGAAAATGGAAATTCTCAAGTAAAAAAAAAAACATCTTACCCAGTCAATAATGACATCAGCACTGTTATCTGATAGCATGGCTTAGTGGTTAGCATCATTGCCTCACACTTCAAGGGTGGGGGGTTCGAATCTTGCCTCCGCTCTGTATGTGTGTGAAGTTTGCATGCTCTCCTCATGCTTGGTGGGTTTCCTCTAGGGGTACAAGCCACTTCCCCAGTCACATGACTTACATGCTGATTGGAATTCCCAAGTTGTCTGTAGGGTTGCAAGTTTGTACCCAAGGATATGTTGGCAACCCATTCCAGGGTATACCCTGCCTTGTGCACCAGGTTTCCCGGGATAGGCTCTAGGCCCCCATGACCTTACACAGGATGGATCTGTTGTTTTCGGCCATGAATCACTTTAAGGACATCTTATGAATCATTATGATTAATTTGGTGTGCAGCGTCTTTAAAGGTTATGAAGGAAATGGTCATGATGAACTACAGGAAAAGAAAATGGAGTAGACTGCCAGGCCACCTGGGTCCTCACTTACAGGCTTATAGTCACTAGACAATTACTTTGATCTTGGTACCTGTTAAAAAACAAGCATACAGGAATACTCCACAGATTCAGAGGAAACCAGACTTGGCATTCAACATTTTGTATTACTATCTTGAAATTACTACCTAGAACTGTCCCAGCCTCAACAATTTTAAGTGGGCAAAGTTGTGGAAACATGTTTTTAAACTTTATTCTCCATGTAAGTTTATACATGTTGATATAGGTTTTGGGGAATGGATAGCCTATTTGGAGTAAGCCAAAAAAAATGTCTTGAACTAAGTATCTCAGTTATAATGGACAGTAGTAAATTTTTGCTTGGATCTTCCTTAGGCTGTCTTCTCTTCAGTTTTCTACTTTGCATCAGTTCCTCTCTACCAAGGATTTCTCATCATCGGGTGAGTGGCATACTCACACAGCTGTGGTGACTCATCGCACTCAGTGAAATCTCACTGGCATTTCAATTATGCATTGCATACTGCTGTGACATTTGATTTGAGCTGCCGTATTGTTACAGTGAATAAAGTTCGAACAGTGCTGACTGCATAAAAGTTGACGATCACCAATAGCTCCTTTGTAATGCTAAAAGTTATGAGCTGAGATATTCATTTCATACTTAGGCCAAAGTTTTGTGTACTGTGTATCAGCGTTTCTAAGGCAGTGTGTGCTTAAAAAAAAATTGACCCATAGTTTTATAGCTGTGAGTCAAGGCTAATGTACCATCTCCCTGTTTCTATTGTTACCATAATTTGTCACAGCAGGAATGACGAGTTGCAAACAGAAATGTATACGTGCATGAAATAATATCTTGTCAGTGGTCTCCATGCTGTAAGAATAATTTGCTGATAATTTACATCATTATACTAACAGTTACAAATATTAAGTTTAAAGCCACTGTTTCTTTTGCTCTTCTGCACTGCTCCATTCTGACATGTATAATTGAATTTGCCAGGTACAAATCAATGTATCTCAGCATGAAATGGGATGATTGCCCTGATCATGGTGATTAGGCATATCATGCCTCTTCACGCTATGGGAAATTTTTGTTCCTCATGCTTATTTTGCATGGGTTGATTTACGGGGATATGGCTCTGTTAGCTTTGAATCCTAACATTTTCATCCATTCTCTTGAATCAAGTCCTGAACAAAGTTTTGGAAAAGTATCAGTCGGGGTTTGATGAAGCAAAATATCCAAACCCATCCGTGAACATCCATGAACTTTGAGCACTATTAAATCTATTATTAGAAGAATATGACCCAACTGCAATTCTGCTTAGAAGAGGTTGTACATTAAAACCAATTGACAGTGTAAAGAGTATATTAGTAAGAAACCAAAAAGGCAAGGGTTTCATCTTTGAAGGAGCTGGAGAGATTTGTGGCTTAGATGGGTGAAGCTCTTCAGAGGATAGCAATAGACCAAAAACTCCTGAAAGCTGGGCTTTCTGGAATAATAGTGGGAAAAAAAGTCTTTTTGGAGGTTCACAAAAGACAAGATCAGAGACTCATCAGAACAGAGAACAATTTTTCTCATGTTTGCTGAGACCAACTTTTTGGCCTTGGCACAAACGTTCATTTTTGGCACTAACCCAACACTGGCTCATAACCCTGGTAACATCCCCATAGTGAATTATGATGGGTAGCATCATGTTCTAGGGTTGATTCTTATCATAATGGAAGGGTAAACCTGCCAAAGAAACCTTTTCATAGGCTGCAAGACACCTGATATTGGGGCAGAGGTTCACCTTCCAGCAGTAGAAAGATCCTAAGCATATTGCCACAGCTACATTGGCAAGATTCAAAACCAAGAACCTGAATGTGTTAGCCAGACCTCAGTCTGATTGAGAATCTGTGGTAAGACTTGAAAATTACAGTTCACCAACAATCTCTGTCAAATTTGTCAGTGTTTGAGCAATTTTTCCAAGTAGAATGGCCAAAAACATTAGGATCCAGATGTGCAAAACTGATAGAGACAAATCCCACAAGAGTTGCAGCTATAATTGCAGCCTGAGAAGGTTCTACCAAGTATTGACCCATCTGCTGTACAGTGCCTAGACTTACGCAAGGCACTGTTGTTTAGCAGATTTATGAAACACATGGCTATTAATTCATAACACGTGTTTATTCCGCATTCTCTAGCTACTCGACGATCTACACCATGTTCCCTGTCTTCTCTCTGGTTTTGGATAAGGATGTCAAATCTGAAGTGGCCATGCTTTATCCTGAACTTTATAAGGATTTACTGAAGGTATTTGGCTTTCTTTGTCCATATCACCTTACAAAGTGAGAGCTTTTATCATGACTCTGCTTAACATCCTTATTATTTCAGGGTCGACCACTTTCCTACAAAACATTCCTCATATGGGTTTTGATAAGCATCTACCAAGGTAAGCTGATTTGAAGGTTGATTTATTCATTGTATTGCAGTGTGAATTGTTTTATCCGACTAGCAAACCTCACCAAATAAAAAAGCACTGGGTGTTCTAAATTGAGCAAACAATTTATTTCTACCTCTAAATGAAGCATGACTTTGGAAAGGCAGTGCAAAGATTTGCTAAGAAAACAGAGAAACTCCAAGCTGAGACAATGTGACAGGATTTAGGAACTCATACAGTCGATGTTGTTTTACTTAAACAAAACTCACCCACATGTTTCCCCTGGTTAGCTTGAATAGTTTATTTGTGTCTATGTAGTGTTTATGTTAAATAACCTAAGGTGGTTTTCCACTTTTGCCTTTTGTGTCCTTTCGAGGCGTGTAACATGGCAAGTGAAGTACTCCACCCAAACCTTACCTCCCCAGCTTACTGTTCCTTTTAATTGTTTGGTGTCTGTTTCTGGATGTTTTTTCAGCTTCTTTGGAAAAAAAAAAACCTTATTTGTTATGTCAGGTAGAGTTTCACTTTTTATGGTATGCCCCCATGAGAGGATTACCTTCTGGATAACCCTCTCTTCAATGGTGGTTCACTTAGTATTCAGTTAAATACTGTTACACTTGATTTTTGATATTTATCCCCAGACATTTTTTTTCTTTTGATTTCGAGGGTCACAGTACTTTTTTATGCCGGGAATTTGTGCCATCACAAACATGGATAATGTCTCTCGTCCTGTTTCGGAAAGACAATAAAGCTTTGATTCTGAAACATGCAGTCTTCCTTTCTGTAAAAGCCACTAAACAGCCAAAAGTTTGTGGACATCTGACCATCACACTCATATGTGCTTACTGAACATCCCATTTGTCCCTTAGTTCCAGTGAAGGGATATTGTGGGATTATAAGTGTTAATCGTTTATTTTCATCAATTAACAAAATAGAAAGTATTCTCAGAAGAGAAATTCAAATCAAATCAGTATTTGCTGTGACCACCCTTTGCCTGCAAAACAAGATTTGCCGTCAATTCATTTAGGTACACTTGAAGGAACTTTAAGTGTGCATCAATAATCTATCTATGTATCTATATATAAACAATAATTATCTATATATAAATAAACATGTTCAGTCATCATTAGAACATTTGAAAGTTTGCTGCACCCACGAGGCATGATCGGACTGCCTGCTTCACGTCTGAAATGCTGGCCTATAATTGCCCAAACAAGTGGAAATCATTTGGAGCGATGACAGGACTGTACGGGGATGTGGCTAGCCGAGTTCCTGTAATGTGCAACTAGTGTTGTGAATGATTCTGTGTACAGTTCACACAGGCAGATTTGTCTATCTTGCAAGTGGCTGACAAGTTATCCATCGATTTTCAAGGACCATGCATTCCACTTGCTGAATGTTACAGGGAAAGATTGGAATAGGCTGTGCCTCTTCAGCCAGAATCCTTATTTATATCTTGAATAAAATAATAAAATGGTTGCACCATTCACGTTTTACTGAGTCTCAACGTGCTGTGCTTGCAGTCTTCTGTATACATCAGTGAGTTTTATGCCTTCATCTAAGATAAAGTTCATCAAGTCTCAGTTTGGCTTGATCACGCTCATATTTTGGTGTACCTAATAATCAAATTACACTGTAAATATATATACAGCTGCCAGATTATGTTTATCTCCGGCCAAACAAGTACCTAGTGAATTAGTTGTTGCATCAACATGTACCCTGACTTAGAGCTGAGATCTTATATAAATTATTTAGCTAATGTGACCAATTAGATTTTTAGAATTTAACAGTGTGTGATATAAATAAACATCTGATATAATAATATGGAAAAGTTGTGTGTACAGTATATAGGTTCTGTTAGAACTGGGTTTTATTTGGTGTACTTGTTCTCTACAGGAAGCATCATCATGTACGGCGCTCTATTGCTCTTTGAGTCGGAGTTTGTGCACATCGTGGCAATTTCATTCACCTCACTCATCTTGACCGAGCTACTCATGGTGGCACTTACGGTGCAGACGTGGCACTGGCTTATGATTGTGGCTGAGCTGCTGAGTCTGGCGTGCTACATCGCTTCACTCGTCTTCTTACATGAGTTTATTGGTAAGAATTAATCTACAAAAACATATATACGGTACAAAAATACTTTTGCCATTGTGATATCATTTTATTAATCATTTGTGACAAGTGACCAATATTACTTTATGGAATCAAGTACAAAAAACAACCTATTGTGCAATAACACACGAATGTTTATATCCTTCAAAATTTCATGCCAATTTGTGGAAATTTAATTCTGGTATCGGTCAAGGTCTCATAGCAATTTTCCATCATGACATCCTTTTGCTCGTAAAACCATTCTGACGTCAAAACGATTTGAATCAGGTGAAAGAATGCGGCCACATTCCTCCTCACTGTTTCCCCCCTATCCCGGCCAAGAGTTCACCGGAAATGGCTTTTTCCTAATGGTTTTACTTTTTTCCAAAGTTTATGCTTTTTCACACTGCCCACCCAGACTATGACCAGCGCAGTGAACGCCATACTGAAGGAAATACCACTCGCCTCTGCTCGTTTCCTGCTAGATCACGACTGTGTCCAAGGTCTGTGTGTTTATCACACAACCTATGTAAAGGGTTTTTTTATGACTCAAAGTACCCTAAGAAGTTGTTTTCTCCCAGATTTCCTTTGTTACAGGTACATTATTTGGTTTTTAGATGGCATTTTATTGATAATTCAATTATTCTGTCTGTGGTTACCAAACTGGATATTAACATCCAGGGTTAATCCTTATGTTTATATATAGAAAGTCAGACACACAATCTTTATGCCACATAATCCATGATGCAATAAAACATATTACGACTCTACCATGCAGCCCATTTTTGTTTGTATCCATTTACTGTACATTCTTAAACAGACGCACCACTTTTCACAGAAGACCATGTTTACCTGTAACCTATTTAAGCATATATAGATGTTGTTATTTAAGCAACAGAGGGAGTGCTGTTGTGATGAATATCAGCACAGTTTTTAATTTAAATAAAATTAATCATTCAGCATGTTTTTTTAATTGTCCTCTTCTTCTCTTCCACCCACAGATGTCTATTTCATCACCACTCTATCGTTCGTTTGGAAGGTGACCGTCATCACACTGGTCAGTTGCTTGCCCCTCTACATCCTGAAATACCTGCGCAGGCGCTTCTCGCCTCCCAGCTACTCCAAGCTGACCTCCTAGAACTGATCAGCAAAAACTACGAACAGAAAGACGTGTTACTGGGGTGTGTTTATTTATCTGTTTTTTTTCTGTGTGTGTGTGTGGGTGACTCACGCAGTTTGCACAGGCTTTGTTTCACTACACGCAGCAAGAAAGTCAAGGACCATTCTCGATGGTTATGTCTGAAACCTACCGCATGATTCCATAAAAATCTTCTCATTTGTGAAATTTGTAGTCCCACCGAAGCTATGCAGCTTCTAGAGGGCCATCAGAGCTGAATCACAAGGGTACTTTTATGCTTGATTGCTCGAGTGAGTCAATAGTGAGGGCTAAACTGTGGAGCTGTAGTGTGTGCACCAGAGCTTTTGAGAAGCCTGAGAGAAATTAATTTCAAATTTCTTTATTTTGCAAAAAAAAGTTAGAGAAAGTGAAAAAGGAAGGGATTTGTGTGGGTAAAGAATTTATATGATGAAAATGTATTTGTTTTGTTTGAAAGTTTAAGATTTACCGTGATCATTTCAAAAGTATTACTATGGAAAGTATTTCTGAAATTGAATTCAAACCCAAAGTGGTTCTAAGGATAATCTTGTGTGTGTGTGTGCCGCTGTGTTGATGCAGATCTTGAATTCATATTTGTCACTGAGCCCCTCTAGCATAGTTGCGCTGTTTTTTTTTAGCATGTTGTTTTGTCTCAGACGGCGGTGTTGGTTTGGGCGTAAGGTTACTGAATACCAGTGTGTTGTGTCTAAAGACCACAGTGAGTGTAACACCACAAACAAAATGCTATTTTAGCTTACAGCTCCCTTTTCTGGTCCCTCTGGCCATGTCCACTCTCGCGGTGACCTCTGGTTTCCCTCTCACTCGTTGCATGAATGAGTAGATTTCAGGCAGAACACTAACCACTTTTTCCCCTGACGGACACTTTTAATGATCCCAGTCTATGTCTTTATAGAACATATCACTCAGACTCATAGGGCCAAATCACTTTTGCACGTCTGCATTTCACATGGTTCTATCATATCAGGTTTGTTAATGAGCTAAAATGATCTAACGTGTGCACTTCATATCGATTAACTGTATTTCAGTGTGTGGATTAGTTCAAATGTCATGGTTTGTAAGCTACAATAGTGACGGTCTGCCATTTGTGCCACTTCGACTATGTGCCATAGTGACCACTTTTGTTGCTTTCAGGGGTGCCAACATTTACGGTTTAGCCATGGCATTTATGATTTTTGACCTGCAGTATGGAGATACACGAACACATAACTCAGACCTCCGTCTAGGAAAACAACAAAGAAAGTGGCAACTGAAAGTAGGAAAGATGTAAAGGTCTGGTCAACCCTGACCACAGCAGGTGACATTGAATCAACATGACTTCTCATAGCATTAACAGGAAAACAACTGAAAATTACTTTTTTTTTAAATTATTTTAAAAACAAGTTGTTTAAAGCTGTTTCAGCCGTAACATTACAACCCAAAACATTATGCCCAATATTGTGTAGATTCCACTCAGGCATATCCTCAAGGCATAACTCCATAAGACCTCTGAAGGTGTGCTGTGATCTCTGGCACCAGGACATGAGCAGATATAAGGATCAGACTTGTTTGTCCAGCTTATTCATTGAGATCTGGAGAATTTGGAACCCAGATCAACAACCCTGAACTCTTTGTCTGGTAACAACCAGTTGTGTGTGGCTTATAATCACCATCATAGCCAGAATTTTTTTTCCAGCAATTTATGCAATTTTCTGTGGGATCAGACTCTTCAGGCTGTCCCCATCGGCATAAATGAGGCCTGGTTGCCGATGATCCATGACACCAGTTTACTGGTATACAGTATAATTGATAATCAATGCTATTGAGTTCACCTGGCGATGGTATACGTGTTGGCTGATCGGTATATATGCCAGTATTTCCATTAGGTCTGTCAATTCATGAACATATTAGCTTGTTAAATCTTTACCTCTGACTGTTAAGTTTATTGACATACTATAATTGCTAATAAAAGTTGAATATGGAGGCGTCCACGGTCATGAAGTATATTTCTAAGCCTCAGTTTTGTGAACCAACCTCTGATCTTTAAAACATTGGATTTTTCTCTCTTCCTGCAATTATTTTTTTCCCCACAATGTTGGCACCTCGGCATGCAAAATGCTCTCTGTCTTAGAATCACTTTAAAGGTTTGTCCTCCTAGTGCAATAAATTATATTCAAGAAGGGAGTATCTAGAAAATTGCATACCAAATTATGTTCTCTCAAAAATCCTGTGCAAGAAAAAAAGAATGTGTATATTGCAGTAAATAATTACTGAATGAATGATAATTCAAACAGCATATTTTGCTAGGTATTGGAGCAAGGACCTATTTGTCACAAATTCATCAACTTTATACTACTAATGACCTTGAAATCTAGACTAGAATAAAATGCTGTGTATTTCATGTGATTTCTTTCTTGTGGTTGCTGGTATTGTTATTCGTTTTGTAAATGGCAGGACTACTTTCTACTAGGCAATGCATTGTGAATTGCTGTGTTGTAAATAACAAAAAAAATTGATTTTATTTATTAACATTTCTTATTTAAGTTGGAATTTGCACAATGATAAATGCAGAACAAAAAGGGACAAAATAAGTCTCAGTGTTGAAATAAAGATTGAGGTTTCTTATCATGGATTGAGTTTGAAGTGTGATTTTTAATGCTTTGAATTTCAGCAATCGAATAATAATGATTATAAGTTTTGCTTTAAATTGTATTTTTTATGAATATACAGTATATCTTTATAAATTTCTCTCTCTCTCTTTCTCTCTCTCTCTCTCTCTCTCTCCACCAAGAGAGTTCATAAGGAGAGAAAGTTTCAAAAGCATTTAATTTATAGACACGTCAGGATCTCGATTATGTAACGTCAAATGTAACATAAGGAATAAATTGTAATTCTACGAAATCTGTGCGCAATTTAAATTAGCATGTCTGCAAATAGTTTATTTCTTACCCTCCTTAATACACTCTAATAATGGAAATGTTTCTTTGGGCCGTTGGCATTGAGCTAAATTTTAATGGGAACCATAACATCTGTAACTCTGTGTCCAAATTAACAGCTAGGCCCCGTAATTGTTTCAGTCCTCTTACAAGGTGGAAAAATACTGAGTGCAGTATTGCAGTGATAGCTGGCTCCAGACAATTGCACATGTAATATCTTAGCCATTCCAATGTGAGTTTTTTTTTTTTTCTGGATAGATCGATTAATATATATATATACAGTGAGGTCAATAAGTATTTGATCACCCTGTGATTTTGCAAGTTCTTTTACTTAGAAATCGTGGAGGGGTCTACAATTTTCAGCATAGGTGCATTTCCACAGTGAGTGACAGAATCTAAAAAGAAAAATCCGGAAATCACATTTTGATTTTTTAACAATTTATTTGTGAATTACTGTGTCAAATAAGTATTTGATCACTTGCTTATCAGCCAGATTTCTGA
>JAQMYJ010000015.1:19024994-19061492 GCA_030014305.1 Clarias laeviceps | reverse complement strand
GCGATTTGATGTGGTTTGTTTACTCCTTTTATGCTTCCTGTTTAACGACCTGGCTACTTCCGGGTCCTAGTGCCGGTTGCGGCGCGAGTGTGTGTGACACAAATGGCCAAAAAGGTCAGCAGGTCAAGAACTCTCAGTGTACCACAGCCCGCCATTCCCAGGGCTCAGCAGACAAGGAACTCAAAGTTGAAGACCTGGCCTAACCCAAATTCCCCAGATCCCTATATTATAGGGGTCCCTAACCACAACCCACAGCTCCCAAAGGATCTGGTGCCAATGTCCTGGTACCAGATACCACAGCACACACTCCTAGCCGTCTTGTGGAGTCATGCCCCGATGAACCAGAGCTGCCCATGGTGAGCAGAACAGCATCTCAGAATGTACAACAGATACCTTAAGGTGAAGAAAATAACATCAGATTCTACTCCTGTTGGCCAAGGACAGAAAATCAAAAGCTATGGGCACAGATTTATAGACCAACAATCATGCAATGATCAAAATCAGTAAATTATTTTTGCGTGATATTTTGCAGGGCACACCTGCCACATCTTTTGTCAATTGTTGAACGATTGAACAGGTGTTCCTATTAAAGTGTCCAGTGAGTGTTTACTGTACTCAATTTTTTTATATCCCTCAACACGCCCAGACATTTATGTTTTGGTATTTGAGTATCGATTTTGACTTGTCCTCACTCGAATAAATGCTATTTTGTGTATTTAGCTGTTTTTCTATGAACCCTATCCCAAGGGTGTGACAGAAAGAATCGTTGAGGAGTGACACTGACTGGTGTTTATCTCGCCATCTCAGGCGTTCAGAGTTTCACCACTCCTCGCAAAAAAAGCCGGGGAGGATAAATCCAGAAAGAGACACTTTTTTGTGCATTAATCCCTGTGTGGGTGATCAGGGCAGAGACGTCTTTTCCCTTTCACACTGGAAACAGGTCGGGATCTTGAATAGATTCCTTTTGTGTGAGGGGATACTAGATTTTATTTCAGAAGCTTTAAACGATCGTTCCTACTGGTGTGGAAAAATACCAACTATTTCATTTTTTCCAAGTGAAAGCATGCATTAAATTTCTTCACACAACCATTTGCAGATCAGCTTTACCAATTTTGGACAGCAGTGTTGTTTCTTCCTATGCACAAATTGACAGAACTCAGCGCTTAAAAATGTCACTTTTGGTCCAGTTTGAGTGGAAAACAGCCTTACTTAATGTTGGGATTTTAAGCACAATTCCGTATTTTTTAGTCTGAGTAACACTTCAGTGTTACTGACTTTCCAGTACTTATGATGACAACATAGACAAGAAATAGTGCATTAATTAGAATTAACAATTTGGAAGGCATAATGCTAATGTATTATAATTTACAATTTCATTTAAAAAATGGATTCCTTCCAAGGTAGCACAATGCACCATTGTGCTACCTTGCAAACAGTAGCATTACCCTCTCATAGTTCAATCCTGAACTTTGTAGCTGTGAGTTTCAAATATTCTCTTAATGTCCATGATATCCACTGAATATCCCTGTGTATTAAAATCCCTCTAGAGTAGTTCATTCACAAGCAGACAGCCATAACACATAGCTGTTTACACCTGCCACTTTGAATGCATCCCCAGTGATCAATTGTGATCAGCTTTCGTACATCATTTCCGCTGGAGGAAGTTGTCACACAATTTTACTACATCAATCCTTCACTGCATTTGTTTTCAAACAGAAATATCCACTGAATCTCTTATCTCCTATTTTTGTAAAGGCTGATTAAACATTTTGATTGCTTTAATATTATAAATGATGAAAAATAAAAATAAAATAATGAAAAGCTGTTGCTTTGTTTTGTGCCAGCTGTGGAGACAGCTACCTTTCGTTTTTTTTACAGTTCAGTGTCCAATAATCTTATAATAATTGTGAATTTTCCCTCTAGGGGGATGACAGTTGATTTGGCCATCCTTCAGTTGATTAGATGCTTTTTTGCTCACATTGTAAATATTACGAGGATGAGTCAAAAGGTTATCCGCACTCCGGTTATATTAAAACTTCTATTGGCCAGTCACTGCTGTGCAGGTATGAATGTGTTACATCAGCTCCTTTTTAACTGTGGTGCAAGCAAAAATGGATGCCCCACTTATGATTTGCATAAAAAATAACTTTCACATGTTTGGACTTTCACCTGTTTGGTCCCCTGAAAGCAGCACTACAAGGACAAAGATTCACTTCTGATGAAGAAGAAAAGACAGCGGTGCATTCATAGCTTTCAGTCTAAAACATTTTTTAATGAGAGAATATGAAAGCTTATTGACAGAATTGAAAAGCAAGGAGATTATGTAGAAAATTTGGTATTTGTCTTTTCTAAAGATTAATTAAAATAAATTCTACAGCCAGTGTGTGAATAATTCTTGACTCACCCTTGTACATGATCATGGTCATATGCATCTCAGACCCTCTCTGGTTATAGTGACTGGATCACAGTCTGTCCCTGAGACACATTGGATTCTGTTTAAACCTGGACAGTGCTGTCCGCTTAGAATAGGATCGCCCAGCATACACATTAATGCTGGGTGTGAATGGAGGCTATGTGGGTTTCCTCTGGGTTCTCTGAATTCCTCCCATCACCCAAAAAATGCTGGCAGAAGAATTTACTACTCTAGATTGCACCAAGTTGTGAATGAGTGTATGAATCTTTGTGTATGGTGCTGTGCAGTGCACTGGCATCCTATCTTGGAGCCTCATAGGCTCTAAATTTATGTAACCAGGATAAAGGGGTTACTAAAGATGAATGATTAAATGATTCATTCACTCAAAGCAATTGTTAACTGTGGTGTATAAACTTTATATTATTAAACCAAAATACATACATTTTGTTAGTAAAGTTACCGAGTCTGCCGAGTCACCACTGTTGGATCCTTAAGTCCCTTAAAGACCCTTAAACCCGCCACCCTATACAAACGAACAAGAAACATCAGGACAAAAAGACATATTTTGATTACACATTTATAGTGTTTAGCACTCAATCTAGTAACACATAAATTGAAAGGTACTCTTCTATCATTGTGAGCCCCAGATACACCAGCAGTGACTTAATAATTAAAAGTTCTTTTTTTTCTTTTTGAAAACATTTGAAAGAGTTTACATAAGTCTTACAACTTTCATATCAATTATGCTGCAGGACAATAAAGAATAAAAAAAATAAAGCTAAAGTAAAATATGCACGTAAACCTAACTTATTAAGTTATATATAGTAATTGTTTTAAGTAAATGACTATAAAGTTGTGCCTGTTAAACATATGTTCATTTTGTATACAGAGAAGTCAGTGTAGGGAGCATGCAGAACATATTGCTCTATTCATTAAACTCAGTGTCACATATCACTGAGTTTTCCAGCATAAACTTTTTATTTTTTTGAAGAGCAGAGCCGAAGCGGCCTAGTCTCTGCCCCAAGCCCTGTGTCATTTATCTTGGCTTGTTACGATATCCCAACATTTAGCAGCTTCCTCCACTGGGTACTGAGAGAAGCTGTTAATGTGCCTCATTACATTTTCTTGAAACATTTATTGTAGAAGGTTACCAGAATGCATTTATTTGACTTCTTTTAATTTTAATGACTTTTTTAAGACCATCATTAAATTTGCTTTAAAGACAGAGTAACAAATAAGAAGGCCAATTTGGCTTTATATCATTATGAAACTCTTTATTTATTAATTTATTTATTGCCTAGAACTCAGTAGCAGGTACAATTAAAGTTTCAGAATAGAGTGGTATACCATATGTACAGCATCTTCCTGTTTTGGTATCTCATTTTTAAATTTTTTTTTTGTATCATCTTGTTTTGATCTGTTGGTACCAATAAACACGCACAGGATAGCAGAAAAAGCAGAAACTTTTTCCTAAGTTCTTAATAAAACTGAATTTTAAATAGCAATAAACCAATATTTATTGAAAAGGCAAATCAAAACTTTTGTCAGAAATATATTGCACTGACCTGACAGGAAGATTCAGACACTCATAGCTAATTAGATGAAATTAAATTGTAAATAGCTGGAAAAAAGATCTATATTAAATTTAGTAAACCTCAGTTGACATTATATTTCCTTCCTTCTTTGAATGTTCTCGCACTTCAGATCTAATCAAAGCTTCTAGAAGTATATCAGAATGTACATTAACAATGGGTAATTATTAAATCATTAGCTTTATTTAATATTCATCTTACGTTAAAATGTATTATATTAAATTGTTTGGATAGAAGTTGATTCCACTGTTGGATGACACATGAAACATGCTGAAACATGTATGACATCATAGCAAAATCAAACAGAGCATAAGTATACATAATAAGAGTACAAAAATTATTTGTTCCTCTAAATAATATTAATGTACACCCATTATAGTGTATAATCATTACTGATTTTAGAGTTCTCTTTACACTTAAGATCATGTTTAAGATTAACTGGACAACTTTTTTAGACAGTTTCAAAGTTCTGAGTGGGTAATGAAAATGAACTTGTAAATAGAAAATATATTTTTTATCTAATGAGTATGTTTGCTTTTCCACAATCTGGAATGGTAAATATGGTTTATAAGGGTTTCCTATGAGCACAGATTATGGTCTTATTACAACATCTTGTACCAGGCATTTAATATCTGGCACTTCCTGTGTTTGAATTGACAACATTTCAATTAATGCATCAAACATTTTTACCGCTAGCCATTGTGTTATATTTGGTGTGGTTAGATTTTCAAATTAACACTTTTCATGTTGATGAAAATGTGTGTGTGTGTGTGTGTGTGTGTGTGTGTGTGTGTGTGTGTGTGTGCGCGCGCGCGTGTGTGGAGTGAAGGGGTTCTTTGGATAATAAGCGTTTTAGTATCCAAGATCTAAGAAACACATTCTTGTAGGGCTTTAGAACCATAGACACTTCTTCCAAAGAGCATTCTTTCAAAAAGACAAGTCAAAGAACCTACAAGGGTTCTAGGTACAAGATTATTTTAAAATTGTACTATTACAGATTAAGGGCATTGTTGGTTCAGTGGCTCAATGTTGCATCAGGAAGGGCATCTGGTGTAAAACCTGTGCCAAGTTGTGTGCGTATCAGATGGTTTGCTGTGGCGATCTTTCCATGGGAGCAGCCAAAAGTCCAAAAACAACCATTACATATGAAATCATCATAAATACTGCATAGAATATATAAAAATTTAAAATGGAGTAAACTTTTTTCACATTCTCCATAAAGACATGGTGTACCATATATAATGGGTGTGGTAATCATGTGTTCACATACTTTCAGCACTGGACTAATGATATACTGCGCTACTGATTGGAAGGTTGGGAATTCAAATCCCAGTGCCATCAATCTGTCAGTGTTAAACTGTTTTGTAAGGTGCTTAAGCCCTTGTATCTTGTTTTGATTGCGAGTCAATTTGGATAAGTGTCAACCAAGCATTTGTTTTCCATACCACTTATTGTATGTTGGGTCATGGGGGCCTATACCATTGGACTCAACCCACAAGGCACCAAACACACTGGGATGCCAACATGTCGCAAGGCACAAGCGCACACTCATTCACACACCCTGCCATGCACTAAAGGAAATTTGAAAACACCAATCGGGCTACAGGAAAACAGAAAATCCAGAGGAAACCCACAAAGCACTGGGGAAACATGTAAACTTCACACACAGGGACTAGAGGTGATATTTGAGCCCCTGCCCCTGGAGGTGCTGGGCAACCATGCTGACCACTGAGCCACTGCCTCTAAATGTCAGTCAAAGGACGTAAGTGTAAAAAAGGTAAATGTCTAAAAACCTTATATTTTCTGTAAAAAAAAAAAAAAAAAAATATATATATATATATATATATAAAAAACCTTGATATTTGGTGATTATATTATGAATTCATACCGCCCCAGCCCTAGTCTGGACATCACAGGCCCCTTTTTTTTCCAACTGTGGCTTTGCCCCCATCCCCTGCATCTCTAAAATTTTCCATTAGGAAACACTGTCCTGAATGGAAACTTTGAAATGAACGAAATGCAGTAACGTAACCGAATCAATCCAACCATTTTCCTTCTTCTCCCCTCCCAGATCATGAAAGACATCGCTGTGTTAGAATTCGCCGTCCGAATTTAAACCCAGCTGGGTCTAATTCGCATTTTTGTGTGTATGTATTTAAACATGGCTCCTGTTTTCTCCCTTGCACTGATTTCTCCCGCGTTACAATGAGCTTCTTGTGCGCGAGCGGCGCGCGAGCGCGAGGGCTTCTTTGGCGCGCGCGCACCGCCTACGTCATGGATTCCTGAGCTGTGTGGGCTCCGCAGGGAAAGCCCTGCTGCCTCCGACATGGAGCCGCTCCAGGGTCGCCATAGAGACGCCCATAAACAGGAGGAAACACTGAGGGAATCCCGTTATTTTACAGCATTGGCCCATATTATAAACAGCCCGAGCAGGGAAGGAAGCCGCTCTTGGTGCTCAAAGTAAATTCTCGAAGCAAGAGAGAAAAGAAGGCTGTTGAAGTTCCACTATTTTTTAGTATCCGTCTGAGGGATTATTTTTCTCTTAAGTTTTTTTCCCTACCTGTTATGACGCGTTTAATTTTTTTTTAAGTTTTAGTTTGAATTGTTTATATTTGTCTACTTCAAATGTTTAGAGAAACTTGGAGACTGGCGCAATACCACAGCATGAGGTCGATGGATCAAGGTATGGATGGCGCGTGCAGAAATGTGGTGATTAACTGGTAATCAACGTATTTGATATTTTTTTTGTTTAACTGTTTATTTTTCATTTAAAATGATTAATGAAAGGTGCTGTTCAAAGCTAAAACAAAAAAATATATAATGCCTGACAGGTTGCATGGGGTATCATGTTTAAAATGCACTTAAGGATAACTTAAAAGGCGGCCACAGGGAGATTCCTTGCATTGCGTGTGTAAGCAGGAATCTCCAACATCATAACACGTCTGACACCTTATAAGCCTAGCTCTGTAAACGCACCGGGTTTATTTGACCGCTCGTCACTGTGCTGCACTTAGTTATGACCGAGACTTTGGTTAAAAACATGTCTTCATAGACACACAGGGCTTGGTTTTGTCTTGTATCTGGTGTATGCTACGTGTCAGTAGGTGGTGAGGGAAGCCCGTCGCTTTTATAAGGCGCAGGACGCCCACCCGCGCACCTTGCGTGTGCTTACGTGTGTCGCGCTGGCACGAGGACGCGTATTAAAAACTACACGTACAAGCACAAGCACAGATCATTTCTCCTGAGAGCTACCGAGCAAATGAAGTTTTCCTCTGGAGGTAGTCCGTTTTGCTGTCGCGTGCTGACAACTGTGCGAGATGCTGCGGGTCCAGGTGCGCTTCACCACCACATGACATGAGTGCAGGTAGACATGGACATCAAGACTGCTCTCTTGTTTATTAATATATGAAATTCCTCATTAACTATGATAGGGATCTTGATGGATAAATGGATAATTAATGGATGGATGGACATAATTATTATATCCTGGTGCTTATGGTGAACTCTTTTCAAATGTCAAGTAATGTGTTTGTTTATTGAACAATCATGGCTTATGACACATTATTCCTATCACCCAGACCTGATATTTACTGTACCTATGATGGCATCCTATCTGAATACATGAATGCACCTTATTGGATTTTGTGGTTGCACTGGAGAACCGAGAATGTTAATACGACTGCATAATTATTGTTTCATAGCATTGCATTAATATTTTATTATGTATGATGTGAATGCATCATAACGTAAGCGAGCGGTGCTAAAAACTTCATACTCGTTTTCTGTCAGTGTTTTGTGTTGAACACTCGGGGGCAGCAGCACTTAGGATCACAACCTGTGCCCAAAAATCGTTAAAATTCTCGTTAAAAGGAACAGTGTCAGCTATCAACAGGCGGCGTTCATTTACCACTTTACTGTATCTCTGGTATCTTTTTGGTCCTAAGCGCAGAGGCACGCCCACACTATCTATGCTCTGAAGGTGAGGGAGGAAGTTACTGTTTTTGCGTCTCATGGCTGCATCACTTTAACGCACGGAGCGCGTTAACGTTCTCTCTGATCTCCACATTTACACGGCTGATTTCTCCTGTAATTTCATGGTTCAGACTTTGAGGCACCTTGCAGATAAGGCAGATGAGCTCTTTATACGAGGATAAGGAGGAGTGCTGTGAGTTTGGCCTCTCTGGAGACCTCACTCAAGTAAACTCCGAGGAGTTGGAGTTTGAGTACCTGTTTAACTATGAACCACGTGAGAGCGACTTTCCTTCTGGAGATCTTAAAGGTCTGTTTTCACTTATTAGTCTCCTACTTCTGAGGTGAGGTGTGTGTTAGTGTCTATGGATGTACAGTATGGAATGGATGTGATTGATGTTTCACTGGAGTGCAGTTGCAGTGCAGACTGTGCCAGTGCTTTGGACAGGGCAAGTAGGATATGCAGTGCCTTGTAGTTTTGGGATTTTCCTTGCAGTTGTTTCTTTTATGTTTAAAGTAAAGTATTTAGGATGTTGAATTTTGAAATTGAATTTGAGATGATCAAATATTAGAAACGTTTGGAAATACCCAACAGCTGTTCCTCATTTTCATGTTCCCCATTTATATAATTTTTTTAAGCCAGTTCCAAAATTTTAAGCCAGTTCCTTCCGTTTCATTCTTTATCTCTCAATTTGACGGCACCACAATTCAAGGGCCACAGTCTGCATGTTTTCTGTTACGTTATCGTTCCGTTTAAGTATATTGTGGCTAAGGTATGTTGATATAATGACATCATTAAATGAATTGCACAATACACTATTGTTTTCATTACTTAATTTTATACCTGGACTAAATTTAATATTACTCATAGTAACAAGTAGCTGATGAGATGGTAAAATAATTTTAAAATAATTTTTTACTTTCCTTGTTTTTCATGCCATGTTTGGATGCCTACATTTTACCTTTATAGATGATAAACACAGTTATATTTGGCACAAAATTAAATATTATAAAACAAATTTGTGTTATGTTAAAATATCTCATGGTAATACGGTTGATTTATCATACCGACCAAGCCTATTAGTGACCATATTTGTCTGTGTCCTCTTGCTTTTTCAGATGACACTGATCTCTCCCTACACACACATCCTTATCCCTTGGACGAGCCTTCCTCCTACACCGAAAATAGCACAGAGGCTCTTTCTGCCTATGCTCATCTGGAGCCTAAACATTACATAGAGCATGTAAGGTCTGCTCCCCAAGCTGTGAGTCCCAGGATCGAGATCACGCCATCACGCGAGCATCACAGCCATGGGCACAATTCACTCCATGACCAGCTGGTGAATGTCAGCCCTGGGCCTACACTCACTGTCCCTGGTCTTGACTGTGCTGCCTACCGTGAACCTCAGTGCCTTAGTCCAGCGAGCAGCAACTCCTCTGCCTCGTGGCACTCTGAGACTTACTCGCCCTTTGCATCACCCTGTGTGTCCCCAGGTAGTGGGCAGGCCGTGGCTGGAGAGCTGTGTCCTCGCTTTCAAAACATCCACACAGGGTCCCCTCGCACCAGTCCAGGCACATCTCCTCGCACCAGCCTGGCCGAGGAGAACTGTTCATCCTCAAGGCCCAGTTCCCGTTCTACATCGCCACAGGGCAAACGCACTTACGACATGTACAGAAACCCCAATCTGGTGGCTGTGGCTCGATCAAGGAGTCCTTCGCCACATGGCAGCCATAATGACCGCCATTCCAGCACCCATTATGGTTCCAACAGCCTCACAGAGGTTGTTAATGGGTTTGGGCCAGGGTCAGTACCCACAAAAATTGTGAGATCCAACCCGACAGCTTACACTATATACCCAGACAACCATGGAGAGAACTACCTGGTGGAGCAAGATGTCAAGACCAAAGCGGAGCCATACTTTGTCATTCCATCAATCTGGCCCAAGGTGGTGCCTGGAATCTGCAGGTAGATTTGTTCATCACAAATCTTTTTTTAGTATATTATATTATACTGTACTATATTTTAGTATATTATACAACTGATTGGACAAGAGGCATTTCACGCGGGGTTGATAAACTATAGAGAATAACATCACTGGGACATTTAACTATATGTATCACTCTGCAGCTTACCAGGTGTTTTAATAATCATTAATTACTCTAACTGTCAAACACCAACATAGCTATAGTGTATATTAGTTGACCAGTAACCATGCTCCAGGAGAACTACACTCTAGCTCTTTTAGTCATGGAAGGATATGTGTTGGCAGAGCCATTTAACTTTTTAAATGAACAAACTAATCGCAATCTATTGATAATAAATGGCATTTGTACAACAGATGTATAAAAGCAATCTTTGTGCCTACAACCCCATTATAGCTGTGCTGATATTCAGTACAACAGCACTCCCTTTCATGTATATGATGCAAAAAGATATTTTACTTTCACATTTAGAAACAGATCTGTTAAACACTAAGCATTACTGTAAATGAAACGTATGAACATGTCCCGAAATACTTTCATAATGAGAAGGCATGCATTTCTTAGCATTCTCAGGATCGTTATTTCATCATTTTAGTACATGTCAAGAAATGTGGAAATTGTGGTATAAAAGTTTTGGGGACTTTTGGTGAAAATCTAAGTGTGACTTTCTTCCACAGCATCCCTGTTACCTCTTTGCCTCCTCTGGAGTGGCCTCTGCCCAGTCGCACAGACCAGTATGAGCTGCACATCGAGGTGCAGCCCAAACCACACCACAGGGCACACTACGAGACCGAGGGCAGCCGGGGGGCTGTTAAAGCTCCTACTGGGGGGCATCCAGTGGTTCAGGTGCGTGTTTTTCCAAGTAGCATTTTTATAAGTGTGTATTTCCTGTCATAATGATTGAAATAATAGATTTAACGTGTGTATGTACATACACTAGAGAAAATTCTTATTTCGCAATGTATTGTAATTTTAAAACAACAATTTTCATGAAAATAATATTATTGACACCAACATTGGAGTAAAGTAGAATCTTTGAATTATTCACACCAATTTGCAGGTTGTCAGAGGTAAATACAGACCTAGAAAGCGTGGGATCTTGAATATTAAATATCAGGATATTGAACAGTTACTTACAACAGTTTTAAAATATTTAAAACAGTTAGTTTATTTGCTAAATTTCAAACCCAATTACAATTTGACAAAAATAATATAAGGTATATCCAACGAATGGAAAAAAAAAAACAAACTGCTTTGACAGAGGAAGACATTTGCAGACATATATACAGTTAGTGAGAGTGGCTTTGCTTTGTGTTATGGAAACATTGGCCTGTCTCAATGCTCTCTGCTTGTGATGGGTTGGCGGCTAATGCGTCATCCTTGACCTACATTATATGCAGGGTTCAGATTTTTATTTATATGTTTGTTTGTTTGTTGTATATTATATATGGGAAACAGTTAGCTTTAAATTGAGGAGAAAATGGCAGGGTTTGCACTAAAAACCTTTCAAAAGACATAAGACAAAAGAGAACCCACGTGCAGTACTAAATCACCACATAAAGCAGGTGTAGAACAGTAACGAGAAACATCACTAAGTATGTTGAAAAAATGATGAGTCTGAGAATGTGTCGAGTCCTGAGCATGAATTGCTTAGAAAGTGCAGGTTTTAGCAGCTAAAAAGGGGTTACAGGTACAGTTCTAAGTTCTAATCTGAATTTATGGATAAATCAGGCAGTTCCAGAAGTCCTTATCTCAAGCATTCATTTCAAGAAAAAAGCCAAACAATCTGGCAATAGAACAAAAAGATTATAAGCCTGGAATTAGTTATTATGTATAGATATACTGTAGGCTTAATGATCTTAATGATCCTTTGTTTACCGTATCATCACATATTAACCAATCGGAGAACCTTATAAATGGCAGCATCAGTACCTCAAGAAAAAAAACACATATTTGTAGAAAATGAAAATTTGTATTTTCATTGGTCCATTGTTTTTTGTTAAGTACTGATCTAGTTCGCTTCTTGCTTGTGTATGTTTGTGTGTCAGTGTGTGTGGAAATTGTACACAGTACATTGTACAAATTGTAGACATTCATGTGTATGAATGGGTGGGTGGATTTGGATGTTACAGTATGAATGTCCTTTTCAGAATTAACATATTTGTAGAAAATTTTTATTTTTGCAGATTATAAAGGCGAGAAACCATGAAAGATAACTTCACTTACCCTGCTTTGCAACATAAAAATGACAACAATGAAAAAATAAATCACAAAAGTAAAAAAGTCTTGGAAAAAGCCTCGAAATGTAAATTTTTCCAAGTATTTGAGTGCAGTATAAAGGCGTTTATATATATATATATATATATATATATATATTTTTTTTTTTTTTTTTTTTTTGCAGTGTTGAGTTGTTTCTAATGTTTAACTACCCAATATATCCAAATCCAGGAGGCATTTTCCATCCATCCATCCGTGGGATTCTGAATGTAATTTATGTCAAGAACCATTTGGCATTGTAAATATTATATTTATGGGTTAAACATTGTGGTATGAACATTGAATATCGACACAGAAGCCCTTGTAAACATCTTGGATAGTTTACATTTCCCCAAAAGCTCAGAAATCTTGATATTTTCAATTTGTTTAATTTTATAGAAAATTAAATGGTCAAGATTCTCACATATACCAGATGTCACATCTATGCATGTGCTTATAGATGGATTCTGCAATTAAATATGCACAATATTATTGTTCCAAGTACTGTATAACAAATGATGTCAGTAACGGTGACATGACTGTTTCATTGCATTGGATTTTCTTTTGTATTGTATATATTAGTGTGCTATTTGCCCTTGTTGCATTGTTTTAAATGTGGTGAGTATTTAGGTATTTATGAATTTAACTTGCACATGTATATGTGTGTGTGTGTGTGTGTGTGTGTGAGTCGTCCATGGTGACCATGCTCTCAAATGGCACGTGCAAACATTTGCCCAGTTAAGAGAGGCAAGAATAACCTGTGCTTTCAGAGATCATCACAATTCACGGTTCAGAATTCTTTTCATATAATTTACAGTCATTTCTAATGAAATTGAAGCTCTAGTATTACCAGGGCGCAGCTGAGTCTATGTATGTTTGCCAGAACGATAAAGTAAGGTGTTTTCACAGTCACAAGGACTCCAAGTTACCTTTGGATTATCAAATATAAGTAATTGACCAGTGTTAATTGTGTAAGGAAAAAAAAAAAACTGCCATAATATGTCTCACCTGTCTTGTCTTTCTGTACGACTTCCAGGTTTCCATGACTGACTGATTACTTTCTTGGGTTTTCATTGACTACAGTGGTAGACTGGGGTTAATTATATTCTCATGTGTGAGTCCTGTCAGTATAACTGCAAATTATTTAGCTACTGCTCATTTGTGCTTCTGGGGGTTTGGATAATTTTAGTTGCTTCTTCATGCTTTGTGGTTTTTGCACACTTCCTTCCGATGTAGTCCCTTGGTTTTTGTTGAGTACTGATCTAATTTGCTTCTTGCTTGTGTATGTTTGTGTGTCAGTGTGTGTGTGTCTGTGTTTGTGTGTAAGGGTGGGTGGATATGCGTGTTACAGTATGAATGTCCTTCTCAGAATTAACATGACTCTCCCTTAGTAAGTCAGAATCCCCTGAGTTTTTATGAATCAAGATTAAAAGGAGAAGCTTGTTTGTTTTGTTTTTGTTAAAATAAGAAAAAAAAAATATGCTTGTATATGGTTCTTGACATGCCGGCAGTAACTCATATGTATTCTTTCTTAATCTATTCTGAGCACTGTTTCAGAAGACAATGCTGAAATAACAAGTGAAACACTTCAATTTGAATTGGCCAAACGCCCAATGATGTATGATAAAGTGTGTGGAAATACTATATGTGTATGTGTGAGTATGAAATGTGTAGACACATGATGTATAAGTGACTGTTTATACAAATGAACAGAAGAGTGATATGGCTATCCTGAGCAGGTTTTGTTGCGATTAGTTGTTTGTCGACTGATAGCAATGAATGAATTAATTAATACCCGATATGGTTAAAAGTTCGAATTGCATCTTTAGTTTAACAGATACAATCCGATCTGCAGACGGTTTATTTGGTATAATCTGTTATAAAGCAAGTGATGAAAAACCGCATAGCTTTGACAAAAGTGACAATATAAATTTTAAGGCAAGTTTCTATTCATGTGCTTGTTCAAATATGTTATCATTTCGATATTAACAACTTACACAAAGACTTGTATAATTAACAGATTAAAATGAAATTTATTTAATTAGGAAATTTTTAGGCAATAATTACTAATAAGGTACACATTTTTGTTAGGAGTTTATTTATGGAATGCGTTTAGGACAGATGACATTCTGGTTTCTCAGTAGCATGACAATCTTCCCATAAATAGAGGAAAAAAGTTGCTGTTAACATCATTGGTGAAACAAGTAAATGATAACAGGTTAAATTGTTTTGTGTATGCTCCATAATAATAATTGTAACTTTGAACTTACTAAAAAATTCAACAAAACTTTCTAAAAAATCTTTAAAAAAAAAAAAAGGGTCATCAGCTGACTTCTCTTTTCCATAATGTTGCTGAGCCTAGACCTGACCAACATCAGAGCAACATCAGATCATAACACTGCCTCCAGAGGGTTGTACAGTGTTGACTATGCATGATGGTTGCATTACTTCATGGACTTCCCTTCTTACACTGACACACCTATCGCTCTAGAATAGGGTCAACCTGGACTCATCTTTCTATTATACCCTAGCAACACTTACGATCAATTTTCCTATGGCTACACAGCTGTTTAGTCCAAATCTTCCAAGTTCTCATCACATCCTCTGTGTGGAAATGCTCCTACTATCGCTATTCAACAAAGCTGTGATTTTTTTTACAGTCAAGATTTTATGATACAGCTTCACCAAGCTTTTAAGTGATCTTCCGACCACATTTATTTTGCTAAGTTGACATTTCACCAATATCCTTAGATTTTTAATAACATGTTGAACACTTCTTAATCTAATTCCTTTCATTTTGATGTTTTCTTTGGTTGATGCAGGCTTATAATTTGATCCGTCTGAAATGACAGTAAATGAGGTTGTTCATTAATTGATATACAATATAACCGGTGGTAAATTGGTGTAAGATGTGGGAAATAATGTGCTTTTGTGGAAATCTTTTTTTAACCCTGTCATTTAGTGCCTGGGGTTTTTCTTAGAAATATGTCATATGTACATTCAGTTCCATAACGTTTTGATAGAAGATAAGAACCGAGCAAGATGTTTAATTATAAATACTAAGTGCACATATTGCTATCTAGTGTTATGCTAGATGCTTTTATCTTGTTGTTATTATTTGCACTGCTGAGTTGTTTTTATCAGAGAGGTGGCCAACATAGATGTTTCCTCTGTGACTGAGCACTGCCATGTTTTGCATATGAAAATTCCCCTGTTCATCTTTCTGTTAAATAGGGACTTTTATTTGCTTTAAGGAGAGGAGACATAAAGAATATTTTCATAGTGAAATTGTTAATTTATTGTATGAGAATATATATAATACAAAACATGCCATCCATACTATATTTATCTGATATTACAGACGTTATTTGTCTTGGTTTATTCTTGTTTTGGAAATTTTACTAACTTAAAATAGAATTTCTTCCTGGTCATTGGACCTGTTCAACGGGTTATTGCAGGTAAAGAAAGCTGTAGTTGTAATAATAGCAATAGCTGTAAAGAGCCCTCACTATAGTGACCTGTGGATTTCCTGCAGACTTTTAGAGATTAAGGCACAGCAGAGGGAAAACATCTGTGGATTGTAAGACAGTACAGACTCTCCTGGCTTGCATTCAAGCTTGCAGGAGATACTAAATTTTCCAGCAGTGGCTCTGCTTAACCATGCGTGTAGCGTTCAGGCTAAATTAGTACCCTGGCAAGCACTGTGCATTGCAACTCGCTGCTCACTCAGAGCGAGTGTAAAGTGGATTGTGTCTGAACATCTGTGCAGCTGACTCCTTCTTTTTCTTTACTTGGTTGGTATTAAAGAAAGTCTCTTTTCCTGTTTAAACTTTAAACTGTGCTTTGTTTTTATTTAAGGTCAAGAGCATTTCAGGATTGGTAAAAGCATGTGTTGTATTTAGCTGAATCCTGTAAAGGGACACATCAGTCACATCAGGGCAGATGTTTAATGATTAAAAGGATAATTTCTTTTATAGCTTTTTAGCAATGCCCACAATTAGCCATGACGTTTTATGATGATGTATTAATCATAATTATTATATTGACTTTTTTTATTTTTTATTTTTTATTCTTTTAGCTACATGGATATAGAGGCAAAGATCCCCTTGGGCTGCAGATCTTCATCGGCACGGCAGACGAGCGAATCCTGAAGCCTCATGCCTTCTACCAGGTGCACCGCATCACAGGCAAGACTGTGACCACGACCAGCTACGAGAAGATTATCAATAGCACAAAAGTGTTAGAGATCCCGCTAGAGCCAAAGAACAACATGAAAGCAATGTAAGCGCGACGTGTATGTGGGATTTATTTTATTAGAGTCTCTGGCAGCATATGACATGCAACTCATTGAATGTGCTACTAGTGCACTGTACATGTGACACTCATTAATCATGTGAAAAATTCTGAAGTGACACATTTATTCTGGTTTACACATTCAGGATTTAAGAATAACATTAAGCTGAAACCCTGCCAGATGAAAATTAGAAATTAGTAGAGCATGGAAATAAAACTATAATAAATTCATATGAATTCATGATTTTCAAAATGATCATAATATAAGTATAACCACATTTAATGATGCCATCCTAGAATCGACTGCGCTGGGATTCTGAAGCTCAGGAATGCTGATATAGAGCTCCGGAAAGGCGAGACGGACATCGGGCGGAAGAATACTCGTGTGCGCCTGGTGTTCCGCATCCACATTCCCCAGCCAGGGGGTCAATACGTGTCTCTCCAAGTGGCCTCTCTTCCTATAGAGTGTTGTGAGTGAAATGGCTTTTTTGATTAAACCTTAATTGTTTTGAAATATGACTTGGTTCCCTCTTTTTCATATTCATAGCATTCACTGAGGTGTAGAATGTTTACAACACAACTGAAGCAGCAATGAGTCTGTTCGAACACTGGGCTTCTGTGTTTAGATGGCCATGCTGTAAAAAATAATAGTAAGGAAAGTTCATATTCAGGAAAATATTTACTTTGCTATCCTAGATTTGTGTGAATTCTGTTATATATATATATATATATATATATATACCCATCAAATGTGTTATTTGGTTGTTGCCAGTATCCTGTGTCAATGAGGAACAGACAGGATCTGGCTAGCATATTTCCTCCTCGGTTAGGAGTTTGCTGTTTTTGTTGGATCTGATGTGAAGAAGACAGAAAAACGAAATCTCAGAGTGCACCTCGCTTCTTTCATGCATTATAGGCGCAAACTGTGTTTGTTATGTATTTGTGTGTGTTTCCACTCACTCCCAGAAAAAAATAGAGGAAGAGAGAAGGACAGTGACAGTGAGCAGAAAGAGGATGCAAAACCCAAGCCTCATGAATAGAACACCACCCTGATAACGCAACCTGCTGTTTGCTCAGTCCTTCTGTGCAGGCTAGCCATCTCTGCCTTATTTGGGATCCCTGTTTCTAAGTATTATGCACTTGACTGACTCAGATCATAATGTGGCTTAACACATCTGTCCAAAGGTCACTCTTATTTTGGTTGAATTTGCTTCGACGGATATTGAATTCAGAGTCGTGAGGTGATAAACCAGGAGAAGCTGCTTCCTGGTTGCATAGCTTCAGCAGTTAACAGCTTTGCCTTTGTTACTGAACAAATAAGAGCAAGTTGTCACAGCTACAGTATGAGGAGCTGATTTGGTCTTCTTTAATGTAAACACTGTAAAATCTTGACATGGTTGCAAAAGAAAAGGTGTCGTCGTGTAGTAGTAGAAATAGTGAGGAGAGATTGTAATTGTTTTTGTACTCTTTGCTGTTGTTGACGACCTTCCAGGACCAGACTTATGTTGTAAGTGCGTCCTACTATTACCAGGATTAATCTGGGTTTGATTCAATCCATCAGTGTTTTATGAAACTTTGGTTAGTAATCAATCATATGGGTACAGACTGACAGAATATGGGTACAGATTGACAGAATATGGGTACAGAATTGACTATATTTATTCAGTAGCTGCATGTCTAGCTTATGCAAAGGTCTCTGAGTTTCTTTTTGTACTTAGTCTACACTGTTTAGAGTCATCCCATGCTTTGTTTCAGAACATTGTTTCAGTAGGTACTACAAGAAATGTAATGGCTATTTACCAAACGTGAAGAATATTTATTGAATCATCCATACTGTACTTCCCAACAGCCCAAAGATCTGCACATGAGCTGCCCATGGTGGAGAAGCAGGACATGGACAGCTGTTCAGTGCTCGGAGGTCAGCAGATGATCCTGACTGGGCAGAATTTCAGTGCTGACTCCAAAGTTATTTTTACGGAGAAGACCCATGGTAAGTGACATCATACACAAGAAATCTTTCAGAATCTTTCCGGATCAGAGATCAGAGAATTGTCATTGCTAAAATTTGGCAACATATTAAAGGGGAAAATTGGGGCCCTGTTATGTGTCCCTACAAATCATGTTTATTCCCTCAATTTCTGAAACTTATAGAAGCGAAACCAAGGTGCATTAAAATAGTTTCAGCGTATTTTTCTGCCCTTTAATTTCTCACCCATATGTATGTGGAGAGTATATTGAGATAAAAAGTTTACATTAATCAGAATTAACACAGCAGAAGTTAGAGTTAACAATTATATTAAAAGAAAAAAAATTCTCTAGTTGTGTTTCGCATATCACAGTGCAGGAATGACATTTGAATTGTGACCTTTTCTAATCTTCTTTACTCACATTTGCATGACATTTAGATTCCTGGTACAATGCAGTCTTGTGCTCAAGCAGGCCATTGAACCCTAAAGTCTTTTTTAACCTGTAATGAATAAAGATCTACTGCAGCCAATAAACAAATGAACGAATGAATGAAGAATTAACTAAGTAATTAAACAGTGTTTTCTTTATATGAGTGGGTGGTCATGAGTGATGGCTCTTGTTATCTGCAGGTGCCACTGTTGTTGTGTACACATATCATGCGTAACATTTTTTGGGGGGCTATGACAAAAACAGATGGATTATTGAAAGCTGCTTTGCCCTTCATCTGAGATGTGAAGCTGATGTACATGGTTTAAATATCAGCTCTGTTTATGAATATGGACATAACAGGTCAAGTTAAGTGTATTATCCCTAACAGTGAAGCTCTTATTGAGGACGTATTCTGAATTTCTACAGCATACAATGCTGGTTTTGTTATTGCATATTTTTTGCATGTCTTACTCATAACTTGTTTGTTTTCCTTCAAAAATTCCTAAATTTGCTGCCTGGTGTATCCAAGGTGCGTCGTCTAGGTTCTGTTTGTTGTCTGGCTCATGACTAGATTTTGTTTATGGTTCTCTGAGGTGTTTGAGGATACAGAACTATGGTAAGGTGCTTAGTCTGTCGGTGTATAGCTGTGACTCAGAGAATCCAGAGGCTGTCTGTTCAACACAAGGGCAGCTTTTGAGACATTTAGACATGAACCCTCTGGGGTCTGCTTCAACAGGAATTCTTTCACTCTCGTGTATACTGGCTTGCTCGTTCACTCACTCGCACTTAGCAAAATATTGTCTGGGGTTCCCTCCTGCATGATTTTGCTTTACTGTAATGGCTAATTTTGCTTAAAAAAGTCAATGCTCAAGGAGGGAATGCCTTTGTTTTGGAGGGTTTCTCTGGATGACAAAATACTCTGGAACAGTATGCCTCTGAAATCCCCCTCAATGGAAGACAGCTGTCTTTGGACAGCACTTTTTTTTTTTTTTTTGGCTTCTACTGATGTTGCTGTACTCATTGAGCGAGGGGCTATGCCAAAGCTGGGCTTCCTTCCCTTAAAAACTCCACACTGCATTTTATTAGAGGGAAAAAAGAACCCCTGTAGAAGGAGAAACTGCAAACAAACAAAAACACTAAGAAAACATTGATCGTCATCTGTCGTGAGTGAAATAAAGTGTGTTGATCATAAAACCAATCTTGAGAAGTTGATTTAACCTGGCAATATCTGCGGAATCCCCCCTGTCTTCTGCTGACTCATTTGAGCCACATGTGTCTCATTTTCAACCGTAGATGGGGTTTCCCAGAATCGATGGAAAAAAAGATTAAAAATGATTAATGCCTAATGAACAATCCTATTGGAATGTTGTATTTGGTTGTTTTTGAGACTTTAGAAAAATATTAAACTTGAGATCTATGCTAGCTTGGCATATATAATTATGATATCTAAGGACATTTGAAAAGAAGCCCAAAAGAACATTAGCATTTAGACTTGTACTCTATTTGTGAATTTCCAACTTTCTCAATCTTTTCAATGTCTTTCAACTTAAATCCCTCTATCAAACTCAGCGAGGAATACCAATAAAATTCACAAGATAAACATGTTATCCTTTATCTTCAGCTGCATTAGGCATGTTAGAGGAAGTAGTTGAGTTTACAGATATGATCTCCCAAACCCATGTCTATTGTATTGGGCATTGGAGGTAGGAAACAATGTAAACCTGTGGTACTAATCACCTGCATTCTCCTGTCATGAAAAAAACAGGGGATGTTGACAGTATATGTTAATGTTTCTTTTTATATAAATGTTTAAACACCACGGAGATATGAACAATCCTGTAAAACTGTATTTTTTTTATTTGTACCTAAAAACTCTTATTAGTTGTACAAGATACCGAATCCCTGGTTAAAACAATACTGACCGTTATGAAAGAACGGTGTTCATCCCCTTAATGTGGCTCATGGGTGCTAACTAAAAAGATATTATTTTTTTCTATTTGTCCACTGAGCTGGACTGGTCTTTCTAAAATGAACCTTAATCAAACTTTTTCTTTCTCTTAACTCCATTCTTAGATGGACAGCAAATTTGGGAATTGGAAGCCACAGTTGACAAAGACAAAAGCCAGGCAGTAAGTACAGTGAATGTCATAAGTTTTACTTTCTAACACCTCTTTGTAACACCTCTCATATGACTGTCACATATGACTCTCATAATGCCTGTCTCTTAGTTAAAGTTGTGCTTTATATTGGAATATTTGTAAAAGTCACAAGAGTGGGTGATCTAACATAGAATATTTACAGTATAAGATATAAAGCATAATGTACATGTGTGAATGTGTAAAGGTGAATCTGGCCCTAATGCTAATAATGATAATAAGCTACAGACTGTTATACTTTATTACACTGTTATTTTTTATTACACCCTAACCCTAGATTCATACAATATTTTATATTCATTTTCTGCCTTGGAGATACTCCAAGTCATAACCCTGCCAAAATCAGTGGAGTTTCAGCAATGAATTGAAGATGAATTCATGTCTACATGAATTACTAATACAAAACATATACTGTATGTCTTTTTCAGAGCATGCTGTTTATTGAAGTGCCGCCTTACAGAGACCCAACCATCTGCCATCCTGCAAAGGTGAATTTTTATGTGATCAATGGGAAGCGAAAACGCAGTCAACCTCAGCACTTCACATATACACCTCTGGCAGGTACACTGCTCAAGTCAAGCATTTTCGATTCCTAACCACTGCACAAAATCTTTCACATCTATTAAGTAACGAAATGCTTTTGTATTATCTTCCACAGTTTCTACCATCAAAACAGAACCACTGGATGAATATGAATCTGGACAAATTGGATATATGATGTCCCAGACCTTGGGCGTTTCCCCACACTCCTATTACCATCATAACCCTCGTTCAGTTCTCAGCTCGGATAATGGCTTACTCTCCAACATGGCTTCCTGTCACCAGAATCATTCTGGAATTTCCCCTTCTGAACCCTGCTTTCAGCAGCACATAGTGTACCCTCGAGCTGAGAAAAGCATAGGGCCCAGCTTATACATTCAAACAGGAGTCATGGTGCCAGAACCACATCGTTCTGTCCTTGTCCATACTGGTTCTCCAGCCAAGTCAGCTCACTCGATTGGTCAGCATCCTGTCATCCAGTTTTCCCCCACCAACCAGCACTTGTTAAGAGGCAGTGAAAATATTACTCCACCAGCCCAGGAACATCAGAACCTCTACTGTGATGGCTACAGCCCACAAGGAACACAGACAGTAGTGGCTTCACGTTCTCCTGCTCCAGCACAATCTCCCCAAAGCCAGCATTATGCCACCGTCATTCAGCAACAGTCATACACAAACAGGCTTCCAAAGGACAAGTCACCTCCACCGCATGTCCATCCACAAAGATGTTCCTCTGCTGAGGAACAGAGAGCCCCTCCTCCTGGACGAGTCACTGTCAAGGAGGAGAATCTTGACCAGGCCTACCTGGATGATGGTGAGTCTGTTTAGCATGTACAGTATATTGGCTTCATTTGTACATTTTCACTTCTTCAGTGTATCATATTTATATATTATTATACAAATAGGATGTCAATGGGGTCTAGTAAGAGTTTATTGTGTGGTGTTCAGTGCTGGCATAAAGATCAGCAATTGCCTGCTGTGGAACAATAGCAGGAAACTTGCATGTCAAGTCTTTTCTCCAATGTAGCATCTGTTCTTTGCAATCCATTTTCAGTCTTTTCATATGCTGAACACATGTGTACAAATATTGTATGTCCCAAGCATACAATCTAAAATGAAATTTTCCTTAGCCCCAGGGACTGATTAGCCCTGGGCCTCTGGGAAGGAAACTACGCATCCATTATGAGTACTTTTTCTTCCTCACAAGATCATCCAAAGATTAAAAGATTAACTCAAAAGCCAGAAGTGACAGCAGAGTCACTGAGTCTTCTTTTCAGAGATTTTTTTTAATTAACACTTTTAGGAAAATGAAGGCTATCAACAGTTGAAAACCTTTTTAACTGAACTGACTGTTCATTTCTTCTTCTTCTTCTTCTTCTTTTTTTTTCAGAGTCAGACTAACATGCCAACACCATATCCACATTTATGTCAGATTCATTTTTTATGCACTTATTTATTTCATATTTGGTGAAGTTGCTCATATTAGTAGGTATTTTGTGTGACTTTTCACATGACTACTGACTTGGAAGGTCCCAGGTTCAAACTCTACCACCACCAAGTTGCCACTGTTGGGCCCTTGAGCAAGGCCCTTAACCCTCAACTGTTCAGATGTAAAATTAAATAAAAATGTAAGTCGCTCTGGATAAGGGTGTCTGCCAAATGGTTTGAATGTAAATGCAATAGGCTTAATATAATGAACATATACAAATCCTTTGCTATACATGACTTCTTTCCTTTTTACATATGTGAAGGCTTAGCTAATCGGTAATAATTTCCGGGGCTACCAAACCATAAAATTCAGTGGATCCTGTGAAAGATATGTAAATATTGTTATTGTAGTGATTTTGACTAATTAATGGGAACATTTTCAAACCAACAAAAGAAAACAAAACAAACACGCACAAAAAAGATGATTTCTTGGATATTTTGTTATGATGTGCAAAACAGGTTCTATGGCAACCATTGTCAAGCAGTAGAATTGGCAGCCTGGCAGAGCTGAGGAAAGCCTCTTTGTTTGTTTTACTTGGCCAGGGCTTCCCCTTGGCCTTACACCCCTCAGTTCTGCAGGGGAACCCATGAGAAGATTTTTTTCCACTGAATGTGCTCTTGCCAATATGGCATGCAGAATTCCTATTTGCAGCTGTTGCGTTCCTTCAGAAAGCTAGCAACCCAATAAGATAGGGATTGTTTTAAACACTGCAGAAAAAGGGATAGATGTAAAAATATGAAGTCGATGAGCAAAAGAGGACTACAGATAGAATTTCTTCTCTTGTTGCCACAATAATGATACATTACCATGAAAGGTACATCCTAAATTCTAGCTGTTTTTATTATTAGGTGTCGGCCCTTGAACCAGGTACCAGATTTCATGTCCAAAAGCATCTAGTAGCTTTAATTTTCTACATCATGAGCCACCATTTGAGGATTCCCATTCACCATTTGGGAAACATCAAAGCGTTCTAAAGGTGGGCTGTAGATGCTTATTATTCTCAAAAAAGGCTTTCACCTTCACACTACCCTCTACACAGAGTAGCAGTTACTAAATGAGGTAGGTGTGGGTCTCAAGGTACAGGAAGGACGAGAATTGAAAAAAGTCCCATATCTGCTGGTGCAGAGGTGGTAATGTATTGGTTCCACCTACAAACATTTAAGTGTTTGATGTTCTCTAAAACCTTCACACAAACTCACTTTTTATATGAGTCATCCAGGGTGCCTTTCTGATCTTTTTTTTTTTGTTAGCGGCTTTGCTAAGGGGTATGAGGGCTTCTGTGGTTGTGTCTGATATGAAACTTTCTGCAGAAACTGCGAGGATTCATTTTTCACTTTGAGCAAAGATGATGAGCACCTTTCTAATTAGAATAACTAAGATATTCAGCATATATCATGAACCATTTCTAGAAAATTACCTTTCTTTTTTATAGCCATATAGTTAACCAGGTGTCCCATATTATTATTTTAAAATGAACGGCCTAGATATATTATGCACTTGTAGGCACTATATGACTTTCTCCTGGTTTCTTAAACCTATTAGATATACATTTATGAGTAAGAGGAATAGCCCATACTCTTTTTTTCTTATGTTTATAAAGCTTTCTAGACAATAAAAACCTAACCCCAAAGCAAAGAGAAAGTTATTTTAGGATGAGAATGCTGTGTGCATACTTTTGAGTTGTTAGCATCCTTCACAAACTAAATTTAGCATCCTACATACAGTATGTAGAGTGAACGTCTTTGATTGGAAAGCATATGTTTTTGAATGATTTTTGCACATGAGAGAATAGATGTTTATTTTTATTATACTTATTTACAATGATGTGATTATTACAAGTGAACACTCAATTAGCGAGTGTTCTGGAAACACAAACCAACATGATTACAACTGTTATTTTTTTACCTGCATATACATTTACATTTAGGCATTTGGCAGACACTCTTATCCAGAGCGACTTACATTTTTATCTCATTACACATCTGAGCAGTTGAGGGTTAAGGGCCTTGCTCAAGGGCCCAACAGTGGGAACTTGGTGGTTGTGGGGTTTGAACCTGGGTTTCCGAACCATAGTCCAATGCCTTAACCACTGAGCTACCCCTGGCCCACGGAGCTTGTCATGGAAGCATCCCATTTCTATTTTGTCTTTATAGTCCATAAATAAAATTTTCCCATTTGGCTAATCTGTATTATGACGGAGAAAAGAGTTACGAGGTGGGAGACATAGCACACAAAAGTATTGAATAAAACACAAAATCGTCAACTCAGCATGTACAGTATTGGGTCTTAAACCACCCATTATGTCTTTATATAAAAGAAAATAACATTTTTTATTTTATTTTATTAAATTATGCAGATAAATTTAAAGAAATGTGAACAAATGTTTTATTGTGACAGACAGCAAAGTACATTTTAAAGATACAACTCAAAAACTGATTGTTTAACAATTCCAACCACTCAGCATCACCAGTATATTAATCACCGGCTTGATCATCTGTCATCATCTGCACATGTTTCGCACTGGTTCATGCTTTAAGTTAGATGTTTTTTATGTTTGAATGATTCATAGGTCAGTGTGTGGATTAACAGACAACTAAACATCCCTCAGAAACTGGTCCAGTACAGGGACTGGTCTGAAAATTAGAGCCAAAAATTGAGAGTCAAAAAAGTCCTTCAGAAAACCTGGAGAACTATTCCTCAAGGCTACATTAAAAATACAAACCATGAAAAAATGAACACTTTTGCAGAGTACTGAACGCACAAACATATAATATCCTTATCATATAGTAAAAATACCTTTAGCCTTATTCTACTTAAACAGATAATTCTACTACAAAATCTGCAAGTCTACTTCTGTGTAATGTCAAGGCCAAAAGCTTGTTAAGCTTTCCCTTTGTTGTGCTACACCGTTATTGACCAGGTTGTCAAGGTGGCTACACAACAGCAAAAACCCCAAATGGTACATGCAGAAGACCTTCACATTTTGCTACTGTTGCCATAACATATCTTGTGCTCTACCTTTAAACTTTCCTTTTTAAAACTTATATTTATTTTTTAATGAGCCTGTGTCCAGATATAGGACATTGTACACGGTCAATCGGATTTAGAAAATCTCATAATAATATGAACACTTAGGGATAATTTGTTGCAAGTGATTTATTCTTTCATTCACAGTTTTGCGTATCAAACCTTGGGAATTAACCTTCTATAATCTTTTGTCTTAAATAAAGATAAGAGTTAGTGTTAGACTTACTTTTAAGCCTAATTGGGCAAATTTCCAAAGCCACACTCCAAAACTTGTTTTAAAGCCTTCCACGAAGAGGATCTAGAATGGAATGCAATTTGAGATGTCATGATCAGACTATATAGTATATGTTATGCTATAATAAAAAAATGTGTACATATTTATAGTTCAGTATAGGTCAGAATAGTTGTTTTTTGATATAGCAATATTTATGCGGCTTCTGAAAGAGCAGTTACAGACAGCCTACGTTTTCAAATGGTACCATTTCACATCTTTAGGATGGTGCCATCGTAAGTATCTTTGACATACTGTAGAAAAATGCATCTAGTTCTGTATTTTACTAATTCTTAAAACAGATTCCAGAGGTCCCCCAAAGTGTGTCTGTTGACACTCCATTGAGAATACCCCTCAGACCCTCAGATAATGTATTTTTCATACCTCCCTTTATTCCCCCTCTCCTTTAAACACACTGTTTCAGATTGTATGTAAATGAGCTACTGCTGAGCCATGCCGACCAAAGAAACAAGCTGAAGGTGCGGTATTTTCCTGTATAAGGTCACAATAGGGGGAGAAATCTAATTGGCTTCTTTAAGTGAAGGCCAATACAAAATCGCATGAAGACAAAAAGCAGGGACTTTAAAAAAGCTGCAGTTTAGTGCTCTATATTCTAAGAATACACATTTTTCATTCATTCAACACGACCAGTACTGCTGCATAATTTATTGCAGTTTTTTTATTGTCTGTAACGTGAATATGACCATTTGACTTACTCTGCACAGTATGTGACCTTATGAAGGTCATGCTAAAAAGGGAAAACGGATAAATATTAAGATCACGTGGTAGACGATCACCACAAGACACCCAGCTTGTTAAACGGAGCTTTCGCTTTCACTCATCTCTTGCTGATTGACTGACAGATGTTGCTGTTTAGTAGTGTGGTAAACATTTGATTTGTGACCTTCATAACCACTGAGCAGATAAATGTTAGTCATAATGTAAAAGTCTTTATGTATGTAGTTTATCCATGACCAAACTGCAGCCCTGCCTTCTGTTCTAATGACTGATCCACTTGTTTGCTTTCATTAAAATATTCAAATTCACTATCAATAATTAAACCGTCACTGAGCATAAATGTCACAAAGATGTTTCACAATATCTGTGGCAACACACTAGTTTATTTTCTTGCGCCATGAAAAGGGAACTGATGCCTGAACTCTGTGTTAGGGGTGGGCTCTGACACCACACTGGCAGTAATACGGGCTTTAGCATTGTGCTGCAGTTCCTGGTGGTCAGATGTGAATAGTAAATATTCTTGACAGGGTTATATTTTCATATGATCCACATGCTCACATTCAGCTAGTGTAATTTTTTTTGTCGAAGCATATGTGTGTTCTCCTGCAGTTCTGTTTCTTATGTCTGTTGTTCACATTCACAATCTGAGACACTGGTTATGAGTTAGGGAGTCTGATATTTGGCAAACTATTTGTTTAGTCAATGTAAAAGCTCAGCAATGTTTGGTATCATTTTTAAAAATAATTACATTTCATTCTAATGTACGTATAGACAGGGGCGTTCAAGTCAAACCGGGACATTTGATTTTGCAGAATGACAGAACACAGTTATGAGTGTAAAAACTACCTTTATTTCTCTATATAATCCTTTGCTACACTATTGCACTTGTACCATCAAGGTAGAAAGTTTTCTCAGGATGCTGGAGCCATGGTCGACTGAACTCTGGCCTCCCAGGAACTTCTTTAATGCAAAAAACGTGGAAATGGCCTGGAGTCAGGTCAGGACTGTACTATGCATATGGCAATGACTCACAGACAAGTTCCTGTAACGTGCAAGTGATGTTTGTGAATAATTGTGTGTATAGTTCCCACAGACACCTGCATCTCTTCCACAAGCTGGCAACAAGTTATTCATCAATATACAAGGATTAGGCGTTCTACTAAGTTCCAAAATGTTTTATTGAGGCTAATAGTCACCCACTCTCTTCTGAGTGACACTGGATATTAATATTATAAATCATTACTCTTGCACAATTGTTTATTATAGAGTATTGGAGGTTGTTGTTCACAGTTATAGTTTTCATAATTACAGCAGTAGTCCTTAGTACAAGTCTGCAGTATCCCAATAAGGTTACCTACTGAAATATGACTGAGCCTCGGGCATGAACTTTTTGGGAAGTGCATTCTTTATGCTATGCATGTGGCACTAACCACAGCAGCAGAAAGTGATACAGTGGTGTAAAAAAAACCAAACAGAAGCAGCATTTCCAGATGAATCAGACATGTCTGGAGGCTGAAGGGAGCCACAGGAGTAGAATTTGTCAGGCCGCAGGAGTAAACATATATCTCAATAGAGAGTGAAAAAAAATGGATGAATACTTATACTGCTGCATTAAAAAAAACTATGTACAAAAGTTATAAAAAGCAGTTCAAGCATGCAAGCTGGCAAACAGTTTCCTTCTTCAGAACCATGCAGTCTTTGATTTCAGAGTCTTTGTTCTAATTTTGTTATTGTGATGGAAACTATGTTATGACACTTATAAATAATGTCAAGTGGCTCCTATGGGGGGAAGTTTTGCACTGAGAGTTGTGTTTGATCATAACAGTCAGCAGAAGTGTTCTTCGCTGCTCAATCCTTCTTTCTCCCTTTTCAGGATTATGCAAAGCACCTCAAACACCTTGCTACTATTCTTAGCGTGCAGAAGCTGTAAAAGTTTCCATGTATGCCCTCCCTTGTAGTGAGGATAATGGAACAAGTGGAAATGAGGCTTCACTGAGTGAACTAAGGCAATGTACTGTAAAAGTAAAGTGATTCTCCCTCTTGTGGCCAATTTCTTTCAGTGCAGTTTTAGAAAAAATAATACAGTGCATTTTATTTTATTAGAATATAGTAAAAAAAATATTTCAGAATTTTATTTAAAAAGAGTTTAGAAACTCTCATATATTATGTATTCATTTCATGTAAAGTAAAGAAATTTTTGTTTAAATTTTGATGAATACTGCTTATCAGTTTGCTTTGATACCTATCAAGCACAGTAATATTATGGTCGGCAAACCAGTTGGTAGAAGTTTTGGCACTGTGGGGCAGGTGCTAAGACCTGCTGGACAATTAAATTGGCATCTTCATAAAGATGGTCAGTAGACAGAAGCAAGAAGTGCTTATGCAATGTCACAACATGTATTTCCATCCAGATTTGCATTAATTTCTCTCCATGGTCTTGCACTCATGATGGGAGACTTAGACCGCTGTGTAAAGTCTTCTCCAGCAAAGATTCTCAATGGGGTTAAGGTCTGGACATCGTGGTGGCCAATACATGTGTGAAAATCATGTCTCATTCTCCCCGAACCACTCTTTCACAATTTTATCCCAATGAATCCTGGCATTGTCATCTTGGAAATGTCTGTGGCATCAGGGAAGAAAAAAAATCCATTGATGGAAAAACTGGTCATACTGTATATGCACTCATCATTTAATCCACCGCTCTTCTTACCCTGATATGCCAATCACTCTGGAACAGAGTAAATCTGAACTCATCAGACCACATGACCTTTCTCATATGTCCTTTAAGTGATCTCCCATCTCACTCATTCAGGATGCTAGGGAGGTCTAGAGAGAACTGATTGGCCGAGCTCTCTCAGAGGGGAGGGATGAGAGGTACTTTGTGCTCCCACATTAATCACGGCTCTACAGCCAATCAGGGGCGTCTGTGAGCTCGCGCACGCGGAAGGAGTGACTAGCGCTTTCCTCCGAGTGTGTTACTCCGCCCCTAACGGCGGAGCAAGCAGTTCGAAAAGATGCGGTCGGCTGGCGTCACGTGATTCGGAGAAAACACGTGATAGTCTTCGGCCCTCCCGGCTGAATGGTAGTAGTAGCCTTAATGTGGGAGCCCTGTACACTGCATCAGTTAGGGTTATATAACTTGTTTCCAGCTAAAACATACTGTATTAATTACTGCAGTAATTATCCAATAGAACAAGGTTATCCAATATTTTCTTAGTGACTTATTTTAAACTTTCTCACTAGAACAATACTGGAGAGTTCAAAACTATGAAATAATGCACATGGCATTAGGTAATTAAGTAACAGCAACAATAACAGTCAATTGTTATTTTAGGAAATGAAGGTCAACTATACTGGAATAGTGCTTGTGAGAACAGTATTCTCAATGGCTTTTGCAAAACCAATCAAGCACCATGATGAAACTGGCTCTCCTGAAAACCATCCCAGAAAAGCAAGACCAAAACTAGCAAAGAAGTTCACTTAGAGTTACCAGCCTCTGAAATCAATCATGCCTCAGATTATACAGCACCACAGATTAGAGACGTTATGACGGCTTTACCCTCATAATAACATATCAGACACATAAAAACATATCAGACACATCTCACTATCAACTGAATGAATCAACTAAAAATCAATCAATTATTAAGTATGTTTCATTTTTAATGGGAGCTGGTTTGTGATTGAAGCCTGGAAATAACTAGCAAGGGTCTCTTGAGCATTGATTTGTTCTTGAAGTAATGCAGTTACTCTTCATATTCATAATTACCCACTCTCGTCTCTTTCTCTTCCTCAGTTAATGAGATCATAAGGAAGGATCTGACAGGAGTGCACGGCCGAGGACAGACATAAAGCAAAGGATGCCACAGGAAGTGTGTGGGACTTGCAGTAGTGCTTTCCTCTCCCTAGATGAGTTTGCAGTTTGCAGGCACTTTCACCAGCATTCACCCGGGTTATTTCCAACTCGAATTATTTCTCACTTCAGAACCATTTGATGCCAAGTCGATTGTGATTCATAGCCCAAGCAAACAAATACCTTTTAAACCAGCTTTTAAAGCAAAAGTAAAACTCATTTTTTTTTCTGTAATTGCATATTTCATGCCTCACCTTGGTTAACTCTTGAGCATAGTACAGAACAGTTAGAAGAGTTGCTTCAGTTTAAAACGTGTATCTACCGCTGTCTGTCCTCTAAGATTGCACAATGAATTTTCAAAGAAAGTCAGATTGAGATTATTTTAGTCAGACAGCTTTTGTTTACGCGTTATACTTTAAATAATTAGCAAATTAAATAGCAGGCCATATTTTTGATAAATGATACCAGTTTATATATTCATAATGATTTTCATAAAGAATATATGTGCACTTCTTGCCAGTTAATTATACTGACTTGTACATAGTTTCACTTTGAATTGGATTTTTATTGACAAGATGTAATAAGATATTTTTTTACAACATCTGTATATTTTCTTCTAATGCATTAGCATTTATATGGATTGAGTGCATACTAAATATCTACATACAACTCCAAAAAGAAAACACAGAGCAGAATCTATTTTTTCGCTAGCAAACTGTGTTACGATGTCTTGTGCCTTTAGCTAAGAAGCAGTAAGCAAAACTTTACAGATGAGCAGAACAATGTATTCTCAGTTTCATATCTTACACAGGCTAACATTTCTTGCACTACATTCAGACTCTTAACATCATCTAGGGTTCTCTAGTTTATCTTGTGCTTTGTATTTCTACCTAGTAATTTTTTTTTACTGATACTGCTACATCTCTGACTTTTTATTATTTTTATAGCTATTTACAGCCATTTTATAAAAAATCACAGCTTGCACATGAAGTTTCCTTGTTAAATATTTTTAATATATCTTTTTACTTACTATTAGTCTGGTTATTGTGTTTCATCTCAGAGTTGTTTTTTGCCATAGATAATATGCTGAGCATATGAATGACAGTTTTAATTGATTTTTATAATCTAAATTTAGGACTTTAAATATATCGATGTCCTCTAAGTACATCACATTTAACCAAAGCTTTTTTGTTCCTTTGAAAAAAAAAAAAAACTTTATTGTTTAATTATACTGTATATACAGACAGGTGATGAGTTAAGCATGGACCTTTATCTGACCATCCACTTTTATCCCTTTTGTCCTGATGGTAGTGGTGTTTTGTCCAGGTGCACACTTCCTGAGTGGGTTCATGAGTATAAAAATTGCTGACCTATGGGAGAATTTGGACTCACATGTTTGTCCATCATACAAACACGAATTAATTGAGCACTTCATGATATTTACTTATGATAAAGCATGATATTCATTTCTCTAAATACACAGTTTCAGTGACATTAGCCAAAAGCACTGACTGATGGCCCGACTTCTCATTAACACACTTTATTTAGATTTTTTTATTTAACACTTTTTCGCCTGTCTGTATATATGCAACTTATATATATCTTTTTTTTCTTTCTTTTTACTCGAGCCATTTATCTAAACATGGTGCTCTTAACATCATGGCAAACCCCTGAATGTAGATTAATTTGAAACTGTAAATACAGTTGATGAAATATTTCCTTTACTTTTGTTACATTTAATAAATAGTCAATTTGAAGTAGAGACAACTAATTTTATGAACTGTCAATTGTTTTCTTGCCATCTATTGTCATATAATCATGGTTATAATAATATATGAACTGCAAAATAGGTCAGCTATTTTATTAGATTAATAAATTACTTAAATATAATGCCAATGTTTGCCAAAGAGAAGCTGATATATCTTTTGTATGCTTTATGTAAAGGCTTTATACCTGCCAGTTTTACTTAATCCAGTTACGTATGTGGTGAATGTTTAATAACTGATGTCTGTCAACAACATACAGCAATAAAACTGAAGAATTGCTTCCACTTGTAATTGTCTTAAATAATGCAGCAATATGTATTATTAGACCAACCCAAATTGTCATTCAGAAAGAAAAAAAAATAGCTGCGAGAGAGAGACTGAATAAGCCCATGTATGACCACATTTTTAGTACAAATCATTTGTTAGAATAACTAGGGATATGAAAATTAACGTACATTTAATCAGATGAACTCCATTACAGTCACTACACAAAACACACTACACAGGTTTTTTTCATTCCAGGAACATCATGCTTTCATCAAATGCAGACATTCAGGGGGGACTGGAGCCTATCCAAGGAGACTTAGGGCACAAGGTAGGGTACACCCTGAATAGGGTGCCTATCCATCGCATGGCACAAACACTCATTTACACACTACGGGCAATTCAGGACAATTAGCCTAATCAGCAGGTCTTTGGACTGTGGGAGGAATCTCACTCTAGTGGGTACTTAATGATTAATAATCCAGTACTAGTCACCATGCATTGCAACTAATGTCTTTTTGAATTTTTTCATGCTTGCATGCATATGTTGATCACACATAGTAAAGTGCAAAGTGTGTTACTGACACAGCTGATTTGCATGTAGTGATACCCACAAAACTCTATAACAAATGAAGTGTACAGAGAGCTGGTAGCACAAAATGAAAGTCAGCTGAGGCTTTGGTTTACAGCTTTTTGGTGTGTGACGACGACCTGTCCTTTGTTTTAGGGGCAATATTTATTTTGTCAAAATTTAACACATTATTTATGTGTCTTAGTATGGGCTGGCTTTCTGTATTTCTTAAAAGTTAAAGACAATTTATCTGGCTTAAAACCATGAACTCATATAATTTCAGGTGATATGTTCTGCATATGCTAAAACACGCTATGATGCCCAACCCTTTTTTTCTTGTTGGTTGTGGTTTGACTTAACTTTATAGACTTCCCTGTTGGTTGTGGTTTGTCTTCACTGGGTATGTGATCAACAAAACTGGATGACATCATTCTGCAAAAACAGTGAATCTCAATTTATGCTGTGACATGGCCACAATCTGGTGCAAACAGCATGAATCCTTGTGTCAATGTTGCTTGGTGTCTTGACTATTGGCGATGTACTTGTGTGCTGAATGTTTTCTTGGCACATACTAGGCTTAATTTTCCACTTACACATCACTTGAATGCAAACTGCATACCGTGGCTTGTTTTATAAATTACATTAATATGAAGGTTAATATTAATATGAAGTTCTATTAAGACAACATGAACCAAACGCCCTAGAGTTTTGGGAAGCTAACAAAAAGTTTTCAAAAAGTATTCCTTTTTTCCATCTTATTTAGCATCACCTCATCCAGGCTACTCCCAGTATTTCTTCAAAATCAAAATGTCTCGACCTGCCAGTAAATGCCTTTTTAGACCCTATGTAACTATTACCCTTACCTGCTTCCACCACTTCATTAACTGGACAGTCTAAATTTGGAAAAGCAACTGTCTTCCAGTGAGCCACTGTAGCCTCAGATTATAGTTCTTGGAGTGGAATAACTTGTGGACTGGGGTGGAACATGGTGTGGCTGGTCTTCTGTTGTTATAGCCCATCAATCTCAAGTTTTGGTGTGTTGAGCATTCTGAGATGCTTTTCTGCTCAACACTGTTGTAAATACTGGTCATTTGGATTACTGTAGTTCTTGGCGGCTCAAACTAGGTTAGCCATTCTTCTTTAATACAAGGAGATCAGAACCCTGAAATACTTAAAACAAAAATTATAGGAGTCACATGTTCTCCACGTAATTGACCACAAATTATACCAATTGTAAACATAGTAATAATGGTCTGAGTTTTTATTAATTTATTATTATTATTATTTTTTTATCTAAAACTCATAAAATGTAAATATATATACTAATCCCTGGAAAGTAAAGAATCTACAACATATCTATCTATCTATCTATCTATCTATCTATCTATCTATCTATCTATCTAATGATAAAATCATTTTATTATATTGTTTGAAGCTATAATATTAAATGATGGACTGTTTCAGGCTCCAACATCATGGTAGATGGACAGCAGAGGGAGATGAAGCAACAACTTTTTTTTTTTTTTTTTTTTTTAAATCTCTGCTTCAACATGTAGCTCAGAAATACAACTCATCTATTGGAATGTCAATATAAACTATAAAGAGATTTTGATAAGATTACTATAAAATCAAATTATTTAAAAACTTTTACACTATCCATGCAACTTCAAGTTAAAAAATATTTTTCGGGGGCAGTGTTATGATCCTTTTTATGTAGCAACCTCTTTTTTATGTTCTTTTGATTTTTTTTTGTTCTTTTGTTTTCTATATATACAGTTTGATTTTGGTCATTTTAACCAAGAAACTAAATTATCTGGTGTAAAATTTACCTTTTAAATTTAATCTTTTTGAAGGCTTCTTTCGCTTTATAGGTTAGCCAGTACTGAACTCCCACGGCACTGTTCTTTCCTCCCACCTACAGCAGGTAATTTCCCTCCAGGTCTGTGTTAAATTATTTTACATAAAACTTATCGCCACTCACTGCAGATGTAAGGTTATGTGAGCTTATCAAATGACGTGTGTGTGTGTGAACTGAAATGTCTTTTCTTGGATTAGTTAGATTGGCTTAAACTTAGAAAAGCATGTACATATAAAATGCCTTTATACCATGATTTATACATGCTACATAATCAATGCCTAAAGCTGTTAAAGGTGCAGTAATTGATTTTATTATAATAATGAATAGGGAATATCTCCTCTGGGTCTGCTTGCCGTCCGTTCTGTGTGTGCACTGGCAAAAGATGCACTGTTCACACACAGCCCTCGTTCTGTAAACATTCCTGCTCAACCTGAACTACAAAACACTACACCAGCCAATCAGTACTAGCGGAAGGGAGTCTTTGCTTATGCACAGAATGGAGGAGGGGTGGAGAGAAAAGTTTTGTGTTGAGCTTCATCCAAAATGAGTAACTCGAAAAAGCAATCATAAGCTATGAAATAAGACAAGGGCAAAGACAACATAGAACATAGGTCAGTGTAAAGTTTGCCAATTGTAAAGTGATTAACATTTAATTCTATTAATGATTTTTATGCCATGGGTGAAAGCCCTATGACACCCCACAGACAAGCCAATCCAGCTGTCTGACCGGAGAGAGCACTCTATGCCTCTTTTCCCTGCTTTGCCACGTTTATGGTCAGAAAGGAGAGAGAGAGAGAGAGACTTTGAAAAAGGTGTCTGTGTGCTAATACAAGTCCTGTACTTTTAATACCTAAGTAAATTTGAAGAGGAGAACTTTTACTTGAGTAATAGTTGCCAAAGGGAATCTCTACTTTTAGTAATCTCTACTTTTTACAGCATTTGATGACACACCTACCTCCTCAAGAGTGTTCTTGTTGTGAAAGGGTTCTTCTTTTCCATGGGAAAATCGTACTGGCCATTCAGTATATTTTTGCTATACCTCTAATGCGTTTATTTTATATA